>CAWUFW010018233.1:0-229844 GCA_963921515.1 Calotriton arnoldi
GTGTGTATGTTGGTGTACATGTTGTCCTGTGGGTGTCACCTGTGGGCAGCCACCCCAGGCTGTGCACGTGTTCATGGGGACAGGATCCTGGGTGTTACGTGTACATGACCACTGTGATGTGCAACTGTTCATATCTGTGCATGTGCCATGGTCACATTTCACAGTGGTGTATGTGTATGTCATGTCACATACCCCGTGAGTCCCATGTGGGACGGTATGTTTGAGCCAGGGTGTCCCAGTGGCACAATAGTGATGGTCCTCCACAGTCTTTGTGCATGTAGTGTTTACAATGTCTCTGATTTCATGTGCACAATGGGAGACAGTCTCCACATCCACGTTGTGTGTGCATGGACTCTGATGTTGTGCGTGTGTGTCACAGACGTCCATGTCTGTCCTGCCGTGGCAAGTGGGGCCACTACCTGTGGGGGTCATGGTTGTTTTGCTGTGGTGTATACATGATACTCCATGTAATGCCAGTGTCCATGTGGCATTACAGGGTCCCTGGGAATGTACCTGTCGTTGAGCTGTGGTGCCTGGGGCACGTCTGTCCTCACATGTCACTGTGGGGGTTATTGTGACACGGCAGCAGGAGATGGGAACTGTGACACGGCCTCATGATATCCAATGGGCCAACCTGGGACTAATTGATGCCACCTGTTGGACCGTGTTGACAGATGTTGGCCATGTATGTACCATACATGTCCTTCCGGTACTGCACACTTCATGTAGTTGTGCCTCATAATGATGTATGTTGGGATCTTGAGTGTGTTCAATGCCGCATATGTGGGGTGACTGACAATCTTGCTTACTTCTCCTCTGCACTGCAGGGCTCCTGCTGTCCATCGGCCATTCCCAGACCTGGCAACGATGGTGGAACGGGACAGCATCCAACGGTACCGCTTCACCAGGCAGCTGATTGAGGATTTGGCAGTGCAGTTGTCCCCACATTTGCAGCCTGGCCGGCCGTATCCTACAGCGCTGACCCCCAAGGTGAAGGTGATGGCAGCCCTACACTTCTTTGCCACTGGGACCTTCCAACATACTCTGGCGACTGCTGGTGGGATGTCACAGACCATGTTCAGCCGTGTGCTCCGCGATGTTTTGGCGGCAATGTTGCTCTTCCTGAACCGGTACATCTATTTCCCTAGACTGCGACGACTCACTGACGTGAAGAGTGACTTTTATGCCCTGGGGAGGATGCCGCATGTAATTGGCTCCATTGATGGGACACATGTGGCTTTGGTACCACCACAGGCCCAGGAGCAGGCCTACAGGAACCGCAAGCACTACCACTCGGTCAATGCACTGGTGGTGTGTCTTGCAGACATGACCATCACACACGTGTGTGCCCGTTTCCCTGGTTCAGCACACGATGCCTTTGTGATGAGGAGTAGTCGCATCCCCAGGATGATGGCACAGATGCAGAACCAGCGTGCCTGGCTTGTCGGTGTGTACTGACTTTGTGCCATTGTGTGTGATCTGATCTGTAGTATTCCGCCCACTTTTCCAAGTCAGCTAATGTGCACTTGTCTGTCCGTAGGTGACTCGGGATACCCCAACATGCCGTGGTTGCTGACACCCCTCAGGAACCCTGTGACACCTGCCCAGATCGCTACAATGAGGCACATGGTCGGACCAGGAGAGTGATTGAGCGGACCTTTGGTCTCCTGAAGAGCCGCTTCCGCTGCCTGGACAAGACCGGAGGGTCCCTCCCATATGCCCCTGCGAAAGTGTGCAAGATTATCATCGTCTGCTGCATGCTCCACAACCTGGCAGTGCGGAAGGAGTTGCCTCTCATCCAGGATGACAATGACCAACATCCGCCACCTGTGGAGGATCCTGGCCTGGACCACGATGCCAGTGACGATGATGATGATGATGGTGATGGTGATGTCCGCACACAGCTCATCACCAACTTCTTTAGCTGAATGTGAGTATCCTGAGGTGTCATGTCAATGATGTGAGTTGGCATGATGTGTGGGTGGTGCTCTGGTGCTGTTGGAGTGTGTCCATGGGCTACTTGACTGGATGTGTGTTGCGATGTGTGGTGACAGGTGGGCTGTACTCCCCAACAGTGTTGACATGCTAACTTGGTTCTGGGTGGGTATCTTGTAACATGTATTGTGCATGGGTTTTGCTGTTCTGTCCTGTACTCCATTGCTTTTGACTGTGTGTCATTTCTGTCCTTCACAGGGTACTTTCAGATTCGTTTGGTCAACTGTGTCCACCGACGACGTGATTGCACATCCAGGCTGGTAGCTGTTGTGTCCCTACAGGTGATGTGCGCCACACCCATGGACTTCCTTCCGTCTACAGTTGTTGACTGTGTGCCCGCTGCCAGGTGGGGTTACCTTGCATCTGTAGTGGTTACGGCATGTTGCAACTGTGTAATAAACCTGTGCTTCACTTTGTGATGTGCGTTGTCTGTGGTCACACATTTGAGTGCCATTTGCTTACTGCACCTGTGGGCTACTTGACTACAACTGGGAATGGGTGTGGTGTCTGTGCATTGCACCGTCTTCCCTGGCAACATCAGTGTAGGCAATGAGTCTGATGGCCTAGGTGTGTATGTGTTGTGTAGCCCTGGTGGTGTGTCTCCCTCATGTGTGTCACGTTGCCTGTACTCACATGCCTGTGTTGTCCTTGCTGTTGCAGTTCGCATACACAGTGTAATTTTGCAGTTCATCATCCCCATAACAGCACCCTCGTTGGAATCACGACAGAGGCAAGTATGGTGTATTAGTGTGTTTATTGTGATACATTTGTGTTAATAGTGCATAGGATGGGTTGTGCTGTACATAAATCTTGCAATCCCAAGTTCCTAGGTGAATTGAAAGTCCTGGTAGACAGGATCCCCAGTATCGGGGCCACAGTTGTCTGACACATTGGTCCAACTTGTACTCCCCATGCAATGTGTGGGAGTAGTGTTGCCGTCAACAGGGTGAACAGTCTGTGCACAAGGCGAACATCCAGAACAGGTTCAGGCTTCCTGGGAGTTGCGCTTGGCCATCGGCCTCTCACTTTTCCCTCCTCGGACGACCCCTCTTCTTGGGGGGCCCCTCAAGTACAGGCTGCTGCGGTGCAGGGGACTCTCCGCCAGAGTCCTCCTCCCTCCCTGTGGCAGTTGCAGTTTGTTCGGCACCAGATGTTGTTGGCACACAGGGAGGTGTGGACTGGTTGCTGTTCATCTGGCGGAGGCATTGTAAAATGTCCCTGTGCACCGCCGTCATCTCATGCAGTGCATCCCACTTGGACTCCACGCGGGACATGTGTGAGTCCACACGGGACATGTGTGACTCCACGTGGGACATGTGAGAGTCCAAGCGGGCATGATGGGCAGCCTGCTGC
This sequence comes from Calotriton arnoldi, assembly GCA_963921515.1. Classification (NCBI taxonomy): domain Eukaryota; kingdom Metazoa; phylum Chordata; class Amphibia; order Caudata; family Salamandridae; genus Calotriton; species Calotriton arnoldi. The sequence goes on from CAWUFW010018233.1 coordinate 3,349, forward strand.
TGTTTAATGTCTCTGAGGAGCCCCACTACCTGGCTGAGCTCTCCGGTGCTGGACTGGTACGCATCAGCTATGCGTACCAGTTGTGTGTCATCATGCACACCAGCAACGTCTGCAAGCAGCGACCTCTGTCTCCCACCCCTCCCACCACCCCTGCTGACATGTGCAGTGTGTGCAGTGGCACGCACAGATAACCCTGGTCCACCTTGGGGGTTGGTGGTGGTGGTGTCCATGGCCCCAGGTTGGTCCAGGGTCACTGTGCTGGTGTTGCTCCTTGTTCTGTCCATGTCGGCAGGGATGGTATTCGTGGTGACAGTCGTTGGAGGGGTGGGTGCAGGGGGTGCAGCTGGTGGTCCTGCTGGTGCTGCAGCTGGTGGTCCTGCTGGTGCTGCATGTTGACTTGCACCGGATGTGCCAGGTTGTTCTTCATCGTCCGAGGAGGACAGAGGCTGTACGACGCCAGTGAGCTTGGCATCCTCTTGAGCCTGGGACTGGGACTCCTCAGTGTCTGCTGCTGTGTCCCCATCATCACCTGTTTTTGGGAGACACAAACAATGTATGTCATGTTTCTGCAGGCATCAATGGTTGACACACATGACAGTTGTGACTGTGCCTCTGGGTGCGGGCCTGTACATTGCATTGTCCTAAGTCGTCACAGTCAGGGGTTGATATTGGTGTGGCACATTGTCCTGCATTATTTGGGCATTTCTATGTATTTTCTGGGGTGTGAACATGGTCTGCATTGGTTGTGTTTGGTTGACAGCCGGCCCTCCTTCCCACCCACCCAGCCAGTCAGTTATCCCACCATGGAACGTGCTTGCGTTGCAGGGAGTGTAAGTTGTCTCTCAGGATGTCAGTCAGTGGTGTCCTGCTGTTTGTTGGTGCACAGTTGCCAGCAGGGCCTTGTGCTCCCCACAGCAGTAGCCAGTGTCAGCCATCTTGTGAGTCCTTCTCCACTCCCTGTGATGTGAGCATGGTTCAGGGTGGTGTTGATGGGACAGTTGTGGGGGTGAGCTATGTCTGTGACTACGACTCCCATCATGCTATTGCCTCCACCCCCTTCCCAGCATGCCCATGCTTCCTTCCTTTTGATTCTGCTTCCCTGTGGGGTGGGCTGGCTGTGCTGACAGGATGGCTGGGAGTGTTGTCCTGGCAGTTGTTTGGCTAGAAGTCCCAAGAGTGTCCCTGTGCTTCACACAACATAACCCAGGGTGGTGGTTCTTTGTGGGATCTTGTGTTAGGATGGGGGGCATTGCATTCTACCAGGTGGGTTCTGTGGAGTTTGTGTTGGGGGTGTGTGAGGGGAGGTGCTTGTGACTCTGGTCAGTGCTGCAAGTCCCCCTTCCCACCCAGCCAGCCAGATATCCCACCATGGAACGTGCTTGCATTGCAGGGAGTGTAAGTTGTCTCTCAGGATGTCAGTCAGTGGTGTCCTGCTGTTTGTTGGTGCACAGTTGCCAGGAGGGCCTTGTGCTCCCCACAGCAGTAGCCAGTGTCAGCCATCTTGTGAGTCCTTCTCCACTTCCTGTGATGTGAGCATGGTTCAGGGTGGTGTTGATGGGACAGTTGTGGGGGTGACCAATATCAGTGACTACGACTCCCATCATGCTATTGCCTCCACCCCCCTTCCCAGCATGCCCATGCTTCCTTCCTTTTGATTCTGCTTCCCTGTGGGGTGGGCTGGCTGTGCTGACAGGATGGCTGGGAGTGTTGTCCTGGCAGTTGTTTGGCTAGGAGTCCCAAGAATGTCCCTGTGCTTCACACAACATAACCCAGGGTGGTGGTTCTTTGTGGGATCTTGTGTTAGGATGGGGGGCATTGCATTCTACCAGGTGGGTTCTGTGGAGTTTGTGTTGGGGGTGTGTGAGGGGAGGTGCTTGTGACTCTGGTCAGTGCTGCAAGTCCCCCTTCCCACCCAGCCAGCCAGATATCCCACCATGGAACGTGCTTGCATTGCAGGGAGTGTAAGTTGTCTCTCAGGATGTCAGTCAGTGGTGTCCTGCTGTTTGTTGGTGCACAGTTGCCAGCAGGGCCTTGTGCTCCCCACAGCAGTAGCCAGTGTCAGCCATCTTGTGAGTCCTTCTCCACTTCCTGTGATGTGAGCATGGTTCAGGGTGGTGTTGATGGGACAGTTGTGGGGGTGAGCTATGTCTGTGACTACGACTCCCATCATGCCATTGCCTCCACCCCACTTCCCAGCATTCCCATACTTACTTGCTTTTGACTCTGCTTCCCTGTGGGGTGGGCTGGCTGTGCTGACAGGATGGCTGGGAGTGTTGTCCTGGCAGTTGTTTGGCTAGAAGTCCCAAGAGTGTCCCTGTGCTTCACACAACATAACCCAGGGTGGTGGTTCTTTGTGGGATCTTGTGTTAGGATGGGGGGCATTGCATTCTACCAGGTGGGTTCTGTGGAGTTTGTGTTGGGGGGGTGAGGGAGGTGCTTGTGACTATGGTTAGTGCTGCAAGTCCTCCTTCCTACCCAGCCAGCCAGCCAGTTATCCCACCATGGAACGTGCTTGCATTGCAGGGAGTGTAAGTTGTCTCTCAGGATGTCAGTCAGTGGTGTCCTGCTGTTTGTTGGTGCACAGTTGCCAGCAGGGCCTTGTGCTCCCCACAGCAGTTGCCAGTGTCAGCCATCTTGTGAGTCCTTCTCCACTCCCTGTGATGTGCGCATGGTTCATGGTGGTGTTGATGGGACAGTTGTGGGGGGCAATATGTGTGACTGCGACTCCCATGATGCTATTGGCTACACTGACTTGGCCAGCATACACAGAATTCATTCCTTTGAGTGGTCTTCACTGTGTGTTGGTGTTGTTGTGGTGGCTACATGTGTGGATGTGTTTGTTAGTTCTATTTGTGCCACTGCCTAGCTGTAGTTGTAGTTGTGTTTGTACATGTGTTGGCACAGTTGGATGTGACTTTCTTGATGGCATGTGTTGTGTTTATCTGACTGACATACACATTTTGGGATGATTCTGTTCTGGTTGCTGTGTAATTGCTATGAGTGCATGGTTTGACTCTCCCCTTGACAGTGATGTGTGTGTTTTGTGGCAGTATATTGTGTACATTTGTTGTGTACTCACCAGGCTCTGGGATGTCCTCTAGTCCATATACGCTCACTGGCGGAAGGATGGCCCGCACCTTCTCCTCCCAGGGCCTGAGGCATATTGGCTTGGCAGGAGGGCCACTGCCGGTGTGTTGGCTGTTGATGTAGTCTTGCTTCAGCATTTTCCGTACCCTCCTGCGCACGTCATACCACCTGTTCTGGATGTCGGTCTTTGTGCGCCGACATGGTGATTGGGCGTTCACCCTGTTGATGATCCTCTCCCACATCTTGGTTTTCTGCGACATGGGGGTCTGTTGGACCAGTGTGCCAAACAGCTGTGGCTCCACCCTGAGGATCTCGTCTACCATGACTTCCAATTCACTATCTAGGAACTTGGGATTCTTCTTGGGGGCATGGTGATGGGTGGTGATGGTGAGTGATGTGTGTGTTGGTGTGCAGGTGAGGGTGTGTGAGTGTGTGTTTTGCTGGGTGTATGTGAGGTAGGTATTTGTTGGTGTGCTGATGGTGTGTGGCTTGTGTGAGGGATGAGCTGTGAGTGTGTGGTTGCTTTCTCTTAGGTGCTGGCAGTGGAATGGCATTTGCAAAGGCTCATGGTAGTGATTTGTGTCCTTTATATAGGTGGAGTTGTGGGTGTGTCTTTGTTCTCTGTCCCCACCCCCAGTATTTATTGGCTTGGTAATTGCTTGTTTGGCCTTTTTGGGGTGATTATTCCTTTGTGCTGTTTGTGTATGTTGGAAACGTTCTTGTGACCGAGTCGGACCCTGCATTGGTCTCGTACGGTGTTCTCCGTTTCGTTCACGCTGTGTTTGTGCAGTTTTCTATGCTGCGTACGCGTCGGTCGCGGTGTATTGTGTTGCTTCGGCTCGATTTTGTATGCGTGTCGGTCGTACGGCTTGTCCTCCGTCCGACTCGGTCGTGGTTTTCGCTCCTTGCATCGTACTTTGCGGTTTGGAGTTCGCGTGTACGTTTCGGTCGGATTTGTTCCGGGTGCGTGTCGGTCGGTTGGATTCGCGTGTTTTTCCGACCGGATTGCTGTTTTCCGTGCGGCTCGGTCGGTCGACTTTGTTTCGGTACGTGTCGGTCGGATTTTTCGCGCCTTGCATCGTACTTGGCGTGTCGTGCGCCACGGGTACGTGTCGGTCGGTATTTTTTCCGGATCCGAGTCGGTCGGTGCTTTTTACGGCCCGAATCGGAATCGACCCCAGAATTGTGGAACACCGGGGTTCAATCAGGTGCAAGAAATCAAACACACGTATGACCAGAAACTACATTGAAATGGCTCACACAGAAAACGACCTATCATGGGTTGTAATTGATAAACCCAGATATCACATATTAATGGGTCCCCTGGAAAGAGTCCTTTTCAGGCGCGAGCAACGATGGGTTTTCGGGATTAAGAGTCACGTTACAGGACTCAATGACGACATCCCATGGTGCTCATTATAACACATACACAATTTAAATTATATTGACATGTATACCTACGTCAGCACAAATGCATATATCACTGTGATCAAGAGATGTTCAATATTATTACCCCCTTCAGAGTAATTACATTCATACATATTTTATACCCCTCTCAACATATATTACCTTTTAGGGGTTGTTACATGTATTGAGCAAGCTCAACCATTTACTGGGTAACTATCAACAGTTTTATACTCACTGTTCTCTGACACTAGATTGATAATTTGATCTCAGAGTGACGATTGTGTCTATTCCACAGTTGAGGGCGATTTGCCTTTCATACATTACGGGTTTACAAACTACATTACCCAGAAATCCCATGACCCGGATACCATTTTGCCATTTCCGGGTCACCGCCGCCTTTTTAACCGAGTGGCTGACAATGTGTACTCCCCCTTCAGCCTTTAGAATTGCGGCAGGATACAGGAGACTCAGGTAAGGCACCAATGGTGCTCACCCGATTCGGTGGTATATACCATGTCACATTTCATTATTGTCTTGCGGTAGACCTTTAGTGCCCTTATGAGCTCACATACGCGGCATGCTTGCACCTGTATAATAAGGGCGCTGGTGTTTCGCTGATGGCTCGCCTCTAGCCATACACTATATCCTGTTCTCAGAGATATATACATGCATTTGATTAGACCACAAGCCGCGGGACCGACGGCATTGTCATTTCCATGCCCAGGACTCATTACACTTGTCCTGTGGTAATCAGAACCTTATTAGAAGATCACAACAAGCAGCCCCTTTGCATACAATGTTATAAAACATCACTGTATGTTGGCACTCTATACCACCGGCAATTCACTTGTTGTTCTCATTTCAGCACGAACAGCCCCTCTGAGTTTTCAGGCGCGTAGATTGCGGACATTGACTCCTGTTAAGTACGGACAGCGGGTTTTTACCAGCCTCCTTTATGAGGTGTGTAACGAAGGGCAGACGAACATTAGGAGAATCTCCCTGCAGTATCGTGTTTCACATATGTATGACTGTGACCTTTAACTAGCGCACTTTGAACTATGTCCCCAGTGTACATATCCGCACTCATTTTTGCACTTACCAGCACTCGCCTGAACAGGAGGGTGCAGTAATGGGCGATACTGATATTAGACACATGCTGAGTAGAGACACTCCCTGTCCCTGCGGTGTAGGGAGTAGTTTTAAGAGCACTCTACATTGAGACAGGCTCTTTCCTATTCTTTTTCTCTCTTTTTTAAAAAAAAAGTGGTTTCTGTGCTCTCTAACTATACACTACTGTACCTTTTTATACCTTCAGAGTCCTGAGACCTGTTACTAAAGGACTTTTCGAAGGAGGATGTAGACTAGTAGTTTCCAATTGGTGACTACCAATAATTGCTTACTCATGATTATGACTTTTTTCACTTTGCCGTGAGGGTGTTTTGACACTGGTGGTTTGTAAATATTGGGATGTTTAAACTGCATACTGTATTTTGATATCTGTTCCTATATCCTTACAGAAGGTGGACCTGACTACAGCTGGTCCCACTGATCAATGCCATAACAGTTATAGTATGGTATTTTCCTCATGATTTATTCACTATTTTAGCAGAGTGACGAAGCATTTGGTCCTGAAGAATGCCAAGAACCATTCGGTCTAACTAGGCAGAAACATGTTGACCATAGCCCAATAGGGAGCATCCATATCCCTATTCACACTTAGCTGTTTTTAAATCTATCCACTGGGGACACCAATAAAGAATTGACCTCATCTATCCAGGAGATAGTTTTAACCCACTTTCTGGTTTTTGTTGCACTCTGCCCCTCACTCTGACCTACATTGGATGACTAAAAACACCTCACGCTCCTCTCCTGCGGGGGAGTTGTAGCCCACACTGTGTACCTTGCGGTCACAGTGTGCAAGAGGGAACCCAATGATGAAGCATGTCACCTTAGGGTGAGTGAGGGTTCTCGTCTTAACACATGTGTATGTCTATCCCTCCACCATGCCATCCACTCTGAGTACAGTCCTAAGTGTACTTTTCCACGGTGCTGTCCATGTGCAACCTTGGCAACATTTTGTCCTTGGCTCTCAGGCAATACAAAACGTGGGAAAGAACAGATTCCACAGCGCACATGAAATTCAAACTATTAATTTTTAAGCGAGGGTTGTCAGGGACTTGCATTTCAGGCCTACGATTTCAGCTAACATAAGAATACATCATGTGAGCTTTACGATTTCACATAATCACTAATACATTTTCAACTTACACATTTACCTACTTATGAAATGTCACCACTAATAAACAATTTTAGTACATGAGTATTGTCAGTTTTCACAACATAAGTTCTTCATGTTAAGGTTTTCTGGTAGGTACATTAATTTCCTACATTAATTATCCGTGCTACTTATCAATAGCCTAAAATACGTCAAGTAGTTTATTTTAATACATTTCAAAATTCTAACACTTCATGTTTACACAATTGCAAGATTATATGCGGGTGCGCTCTACACATGATTACGATGCACCCCTACAAATGAAATGGGATTTCCGCTCCAACTCCCGGATATTAAAATGTAAAGAGCATAGGACTCAATCTTTGCCTTGCGACAAATAGAAGACCACTGTCTAAAGGGCAATATCTGTTTTGTAATGCAGAGAATAGTGTCACCTGAAGAAATGACGCTCTCAGAGCTACCATTCCCCATGCCTGCTGAGTAGTGAAACAGCTCAACAAGTTGAAGCAGACTTAAGTAGGAAAAAAAGGATAGAGGCCAGGAGTATTCATCTTTTTCCTGCCCATAGATGATTGTCAACACTTGGCCGTCAGCATCCTTCCTTAGCACGTTGAACAAAGGAGTACACTTGGTGCCTTGGTTATGTCCTTGTGTAACGTAACGGGTGCTCATGTAAAGCGCTCCAATACCTTCGAGTCGAGTTCGCGCTATATAAATCTGCAAATAAATAAATAGATGGGTATGATAAAAAAAACAGCAAATTTACCATCCCCGAATTAATCAGCACCGGTGTGACGTAGTTATCAAAAATAATAAAATAGATTAATCACGAACCGGTGAAATGTACGAAGCATCATAAAAAGGCTGTCGAGCGCCTGCAGAGAGAGCACCTGGAAGATTAAAGCTGTGGACATAGCGTTAACAAAGTAGAGACCACACTGAATTAATGAGGATCGGAGGTAGACACCCTGTAGGGTCTTAATTTATTTTCCTTTCCTAGCTCATCCTTTAAGAAAATGACAGTGTCTTCTTATCGATTTTACACTCCGAGATCAATCAGAATTGCCCTGACTCAGGCGAAATTTACAGCACTCCCTGACATTGCCTGCGGTATCCGGGCCCAGGCAGACACCGCAAGGAAGCAATACATCACCCGTGTATGTGGAGCATGACACGCTTAAAAATAAGCTAATCTGTAGTGGAATTTCCTCCCTTTGACAAGTTGCTCTGCCCAGCTCTTTGCCCCCTTGTTATGAATTTGTCTCCCAGCCCTGCTATTAATTATAGCATGTGCGGCGGATTCATATATTTAGGCCCGCAGGGAGGTCATCTGCTCTGCAGTTTTAGATAAAATATAAACCAACAGATCACTCCTACTTAAACAATGTGAAATGCCACTCGGATGGGGCTCCATGAAAAAAGCTAGAGGTGTTCTGTCAAGAGCTATGATCAACTCTGACAACCCCACAATATTGGAGCTAAATGATGGGCCTGCACATTCCTAAACAGTCCCCGGTGGAAATTGCTGTATCCGGAAGCTCTTTTGTGCAAGTAACAAGCTGTATTAAATGTAATAATTACAGAAAGAATACCGGCTGTGATAGTCAGGCGGCTGTTGGCTGAGCTGACTTGTTTCTACAGGGATATTTATCTTGTGACTGGGGGCTGCTTAAGCAGTAACCAGAACACTGTAAAGAATGCGCTGGGCCTAGACTAAAAATATTTCCACACTAGGCTCTGTTCTTACACACTGCGAGGCGTTTACCCCAGGCCAACTAGGGTTAAACTTGAACATTGTTCAGAAGTAAACATGTTGTGTGCCAATCCGTGCTGAGGGCCTGAGGCTGTTAAAGCCAAGTGTTGTTGCATTTCAGTACTTTACAGCCCAGTTCCATTGCATATGACGACGCCAGTGACAGATAACAATTGCACAAAACAAAGTAGAATAGAAGCTGAACTTTACAGCAACAAATTAAATTTCTCAAAAATTTCAAATCACTGTGAAGTATGAGAAATATTGAATGACAATGGCACCCAACCACTCTGCAGAACTTTGCTATTGTTCATTGTTTAGTGAACATAACATTCTTGCCTAGTAGGTGCTCATTGTTAGCTGCACCTTGAAGAGAAGAAATTCAACAACAGGTCCATTCGACTTGCTAAACATCTACATTCATAGCTACGTTACTATGTAGTCTTCTCTTGTTTTTTTGCTGCAGGCAACAAAACAGGATACTGGAGAATTTCACTTACTGTTCAAATTTAAAAATACACTTTTCAAAACACATATTTTTCAAGCTAACAACTTCAAAATAAATGTATAATATAATGATATATAATGGGTAATGTGTAATGCAGCTCTAAATTGAAATTGCAATCTTGGCTTTGGTGACAGAATATCGTGGTTCGAAAAAGCAGGTCACACATAGTAGATGGAAATTGTGCTCCAACGTTTTGCGATTTGCCTTTCATTTTGTGATGCAGCCTATATACTAACAGCCAAATCTCACAAAGTCCAGTCAAAGGGGGGAGTCACTAAATAACCTGCTTAATCATTATTAATTAGGTATGTCATTCTTTGAACCTCTTGTGATTGGCCACAAATATAGGGATGGTGGCCTCCGAGGGACAGCAGACCACCATCCCTGCGTTTTTTTTATAAAGCAGCCACATGTTCCCTAAAGGATACTGCGCTGCTTTAAAAAAATGTTTCCCATTTGGGAATATACCAGGGGAAGCAGTAGTCAGTCACTGCCTAGTCCTTCTGAGGCCTGAGTCCTGACACAATTCCCAAAAGGAAAGCTGTTCAACCTTTGAAAACTGGTTATCATCTCATTTGAGGTGTTGGTAACTGTTAAACACTTTGCAACTGCAATAATCAGAAATTCCTTTGCAAATCAAAAATTCTCCCTGAATCGCAAAAGAGTTTTGATACATTAAGAAATATCATTGTGCAATTGCATATCTTGTGATTTAGCGTATTACAGGTGCTAGAAAATGAATTTCTGGTTGGCAGAGCTATGTAAGTCAGAAACACACTTTAAATTAACCTATGCTTACCCTCTGGTAATTTGGCACAGAACAGTGAGGCTTAACTTTGGAGTAACATGTAAAAAATGTGTGCAACACATCAAACAGTACCACAGTGAAAACACAACAAAAAAATTCCACATCGGTTTAGAAAAATAGAGAATATGTTTATAAATAAAACAAGACCAAAATGACAAAAATCTAATCAACAGAAGTAGAGATATGAATTTTTAAAGATTAAATGCAAAAATAGCACTTAGAAGCAAATGACTGTTAATATTGAGAAAGTCGATGTCAATATGAATAACAATACATTCATGTATAAAAAAAAAATTGCATCTTTATTGATAAATTCACCCGTTATGAACTCCACATCAACCCCGACTCAGAAATACGTGGTCAGGCAAGTGCTGAGACCCAGGCACGAGGTCACTGATTGACAGGTTGGGTGGAACATAGCAGGCAGGCAAACTCATGAACAGGAAACCCCAGATCAGTCCCACAGATAGACGCTGCGACACCACAATGGTCCAGGTAAATTGGCCCCAATAAAGCACACATCGACAGAGGGGTATGCGTGTTCCCAAAACACCATAAAGTCAAATACCACATGAAAGTAAGAACACATAGCCAATCAGGACACAGCACACACAGTACATGCAGTGAGCACGCAATCCCCATGCCAGACATCTGGACACGTTACCCACTGGCTGCATTGTGTCCACGCAAAGTTGAGGCCCACCTGGATTCCTCGTCGAATACATTAATTTATGGCTCCAAAGACAGCGGTTCACATTCCTTACCAAAAAAGGATTGCCGGAACTATTTTATGGCAATCAATGAATTGTATAAAAACCCATGTCAGATCGATTGCAAGTTGAGACAGTCCTCAGACCCTATGCCTGTAACTGTTCTCCCGGCTGCAGTGTTTAATTAAACAAACTGTTTCTGTTTTTCAAGGTATTTCATGTTCAAGCAACATTTTGGCGAGCCACCATCGGCGCTGATTGGTACCTTGAACCCAACTGCAGACAAAAGGAGGAGACCCCATCTGGACAGATTCACATTTGTGCATCAAGGAAGGTGAGCAGACACCGCAATTGATTGGAAGTTCTGCTGAATCCGCGGGGCAAAGGTCCCTACTGAAGCAGTGGCACAGAGGTTTCCTGTTAAAATAGAGACCTTTGAGGATCGACATTGATTTGTGGTGTGTGATTCAAGTACAGTGAATCTACTTGGATGTGACTTACTGTGTAAATGAAATTGTTCCATCTATTGCACTCCAAAAGTTATTGAATTTCATACCAATGATGAGGATGTTGTTTTTAAACTTGCCCGACAGAGATCTGACATGGGAATGTATCCCCTACTGACTAAAGAGGATCTACCTGCTGACCTGAAAGACACCGTGTTACCTAAAGTTTGGTACTTTACAGGTAAAGATATTGGATTAATCAAAGGTGTTGAACCAGTCCGATCACAGTCAAACCCAATGTAGAATATCTGAGAATATCCCACACAAGATACTATTGCCGAAATTACTCCTGTAATTGAATCAATGATTGAGCAAGGGATCTTGAAGGAGATAATGGGGAGTCCATGTTACTCTCCAATTATGGTCTTACAGAAGCCGAATGGCAAGTATTGTATTGTGCAGGATTTGCAGAAGGAGAATGCAATTGTTGTTCCTTGTTATCCTGTGGTACTGAATCCAGCAGTGATCTTATTTCCTATTCCATGTGAGGCCGAATGTTTTTCAGTCATTGAGTTGTGCCAAACTTTCTTTTCTATCCCTTTGTATGAGAATAGTCAGTTTCTTTTTGCTTTCCGTTTCGGCAGTGATGTTTTGGCGTGGTGCCGAGTCCCACAAGGGAATACAGAAAGCAACTCACTCTTTAATCAGATTTGCAAGAAATATCTCGAGTCTCTGGTAATGCCAAATCACTTAGTGTTAGTACAATACATTAACAACTTGTTGGTGGCGTCAAATAATAAGGAATCTTGCAAGGTTGATACCATTGCCCTTTTTAATCAGCTGGCTGAAAATGGACATAAAGTATCCCCCACTTAGATTCAGTTTTTCCAAACAGAAGTCCTGTACTTAGGACACCACATTGAAAAACTAACAAGGAAAGTGTCACATGAAAGAATCTCTGTGATTCTTAACATAAGTCCAACAACTACCCAAAAGGAAGTCCGCATGTTCTTAGGAATGGTGGGTAACTGCCGACGATGGATTCCAAACCTTTCATTGACAGCAAAACCTCTTCAGAGGTTGACACACAAAGATCCGGTACCTTGGAATGACACACTCCTTCACTGAGCTGCGAGAGTGCCTTTGTAGGGCACCCGCTCTAGGAATGCCTGACTACAAAAAATGCTTTGTGTTGTTTTGTAGTGAAAGGGAAGGCTACACTCTTTCAGTATTGGCACAGATGCACAAAAGCAATTGCAGACCTGTTGCTTATTTTTCAGTGACTCTTGACCCTGTAGCTGCAGCGTAGCCTGGATGTTTGAAAGTGGTTTTAGTGGTTGCATCTGCATGTTTGAGTTTTGAACAGTGTGAGAACATAGTCATGGGACATCCATTGAGTGTGTTTGTGCCCCACTCAGTGGAAATACTATTGACTCATACCCGGACACAGTATTTAACTAATAGTCGACTCACAAAATATGAACAAATACTTCTGGGTGCAGAGAATATAACACTTAAAAGATGCACCATATTGGACCCATCCAATCTGTTGCCACTGCCTGGAAATAAAACTGTTACTGATGAAGCTGAATATGATTGCTTGGATGTGACTCGGTTATGTACAAAGCTCTGACCTGATATACTGGATGAACCTTTGCTTGAATCTGATCATGTGTTCTTTGTTGATGGTCCTGTTTGCGAAACAATGAAGAAAATCTGAAAGCTGCTTATGCCATTTGTACAGCTGCAGGGGTTGTGGAAGCATCCTAGTTGCAAGGAGTGTATTCGGCTCAGGTAGCCGAACATTTCCCCTTGACGCCGGCTTGCAGCATTTTAGAACAACTCATAGTAACAATTTTTACGAATAGTCAGTACGGCTTTGAAGTCGTACATGACTTCGGGCAGTTGTGGTCATAGCGAGGGTTCATGACTTCCTCCGGATCAGCAATACAAAATGGAGAAAGTGTAAGGAGCCTTTTGCGGTCCCTACAATTGCCTGCCCAAATTTCAGTAGTCAAGTGCGTAGCTCATGGGCAAGGCACTGACTATGTGACCGTAGGCAATAGATAGGCTGGTGAGATGGCCAAATACTGTGCCAGAAATTCTTATACCTTTAATGGGGACTTTATAAACAAAACATCAGACATCACAAATTGCAGCATGTTGTGAACTGCAATAGATACCTGGGAAGAAGTTAGGTGATTACAGGAAGAAGTGTGTTAGAAATGGGATTCCGGTTGGCTATGGTAGGCACCTGAGCCAAGCAGAACCCATCACTCTAGTCAGGGTAAGTCAAATACACACCCGGGATAACCTGTGCTCACTCTCTGGTAGATTGGCACAGAGCAGGCAGGCTTATCCTAAGAGGCAATGTGTACAGTTTTGTGCAACACATCCACATTAGATCATTGAAATGCTACAAAAAGACTCCACACAATTTTAGGAAAATAGTAGATATTTATATCAAATCAATAAGACCAAAATGATAAAAATCCAATCAATAAATCACAAAATATTCATCTTACATGAATCAGGTTAAAAGCAAGAGTGCTAAAATCAAATGAGCTCCTTTTACGTGTTATACTGTAATGCTTAAGTCAACACAGAACGACAGTGAGGGGCTAAAATCATTTGGGCTCCTTTTATGTAATATATAGTAATGTTTAAACCCACATGGAACAGCAATGAACTAGTCCCCACTTGTAGTCACAGTACAGATTGTTGTTTGGGGACTTGGTGGTCCAAAGGGGCCTTAAATGCGCCCATCTGCTGTTGTGAGGCAGCTGCGGCGACCGTGAGGCCTGGGGATACAGTACCTTTAGACTGCGTTAAGGCAGAGGCCACACGCGGGGGCAGGGAACAGAAGCATGAGTCTTCTGAACGAATGCTCCTTGCTGTCAGATGCCGAAGACAATCGGTGCAGGAGCAGGAGCCCGAGCCTTATGAGCGCCCACTCCTTGTTGTGATTTCCAAACAGTTGCACTCGCTGCTATAAGGAGCCAGAGCGTGAGTCAGGCGAGCTCCCGCTCCTTGGGTGATTTAGAAATGCACACGCTGATGTAGGCAGCAGGAGTGTGAGTCGGTTGAGTGCCTGCTCCTGGCGGTAGTTTAAGGAATGCACACGCCGATGCATGTTACCAAAGGAGCCAAGGTCTTTGATAGCCCTGAGACCTGACCTCATAGAATAACAGGGGGTAAGTCAACAAGCCCTTGGAGTCACCGTGGAGGGTTATTTTGTTTTGGTAGAGGTCAGCCAGCAGCAGGGCAGCTCAGTAAAGCAGGGCAGCAGATCCTAGAAACAGTCAATCCCAGCAGAGTGGCAATCCTTCCAGTGCAGCAGCCTATACTCCAACAGAGTTTCTTTCTGGTCCAGTAGTGTACTACTTTGCTAGCGCCAGGGTCCTCATCCTTATACTAAGAAGTGCCTTTGATGTAGGGGCTAGTTCAAAATGCCACCTTAGGAATGCACAGGCCCCCTCTAAATTCAGTCCTGTCTGCCACACTGCCCTGGGAGGTTTTATCAATATCTTTAGTGGGGCCAGAACCCTGCCCCTTGAAATGCAGGTATGAATTCGACCGCGCCTTGATCTTACCCAGGCAGGTCCCTCAGAGCCAGAGGTCTGCATTTTCTTTGAGTACCCTTTGTTTATGGCTGTCTCCCGGGGAATGCACAGATGTGCTCCCCCAGCCTCCAGTGTGGACTGGAGTCAAACTAAAAAAGCGCACAAAGAGTTTAGAGCAGAGAAAGCCCACTTTCTAGAAGTGGCATTTCTAAGCTATTAATGACAAATCCACCTTTACCACAAGGGAGGGTTTGTAATTGTGAATCCAATGATAGCAAACAGTATGAGGCTGCTCAACTCTAAGCTACTACTGCAGCTTAAAATAATTTCAACCTCTCCCCCATGTTAACCTATGGGAGGAGCAGGCCCCATAGCAGTGATAATGAAACGAAGTGGTAGTCAATATCATGGCGTGTACACACCAGGATCCCCCTTCTATCTTTCACCTACATATCACCCTACCCTTAGGATCCCTTAGGGCCTAACGAGGGAGTGCTTTAGCTGTAGTTAAAGAGAGAAGCACAGGCCTTAGCACGCATATTTAAAAATGAAGTGAAATGACAGGGAGCTGCACGCTCAGGTCCTGCATTAGCAGGCTTGCAGCAGGTTTGAAAGGCTACTCATGTGGGTGGCACAATCTGTGCTGCATATCCGCTAGTAGCATTTGAAGTACAGGCCCTGGGTATATGACATGCCACTGTGCAAGGGACACACAGGTAAATCAAATAAGTCAATCAGGTATGCAAAAATTTACTAGCATGTTTAGGAAGAGCACACACGCTTTAGCACTGAATGGCAGTGGAAAAGTGCTCAGAGTCCCAAGGCCAACAAAAAGATACAGCAAAAAGGGGGAGGAAAAAGGCAAAAAGATGGGGGAAGACCACCCTAAGTGTGACAGGTCTAACAAAATGACAGAAACTGAACAGAAAAGTTTGGTGTGAGCTGGTTGTACCGAAAGGGAAGAATAGATTTAGATTTATACTGATGGCAGACCTGTATTACCTGATAGTTTGTTACCATCAATGGCTAGACATTATCATGGTCCTGCACATGTGGGAAGAGATGCGATGATGCAACTGAATCCAAATTCAGATCGATTGCTGAAAGGTTTTGCCATAGATGCGTAGTGTGTCAACAACAAAATGCTAGAAAGCAAACACCTGACGGTATAGTCTGGGACAAAGTTGATTTTGATATATTCGGTCCAACTGAACTTTTAAAACTTTCACATGTATTTAAAATTTCATTAAGTGATATCATTACCTCCAGTACATTTTCTGATGATTGAGACTCTGAAACTGTTTATAACATGTTGTCTGATCTAGAAAAAACTGCTGCATTTCCAAACACTGAAATGTTAGAAGGTAATTCAGACTATGACACACTGTACTGTTATCAACAATATGGTCATCATTTCCTACACAAATCTATTTCGCCTAGAAATGTTTTTGAGTACCACCAGTGAGAACATTGCGCTACACCACCAAAAGGTAGTTCACATACATTTGCACAGAAATTTTCATATTTTTCAGGTTTTAACACCACTGAACCCGACCTCATATTATTGTAAGGTTACACCGACATCGGCACTGAAAATTATGTTGACTAACACCAAACAGATATACTCTGCTTCCTTTATTGCCCAATTGTCTGAACAGGGTTTTGACCTATGGAAGGACACAATAGACTTAAAATCAGTCTGGGGCTCTAGGGACTGGCAAGTCCAGGGAACAGAAGCGCTATTTAGGGCATGCCTCATTCCACAGCAGATGATATTTCTAAATAACACTGTGCAACAGACATCCTGTCTTGGACTAGCCAGGAACAAGGACCTGAACACACCTCGATTTCCAACACCATCGCAGATGGAGGGGTGGCAAAATTCGACTTCAAGAGAAGGGGCAACAATAGATGACGTCTTACAGTACAATAGAACAGACCCTGATTGGAAAAAATGGTTGGTTTGGCCCTTAGACACGAACGAATGTCAGAAACGATTCTTGGGTGTTACCGAAGGGTACAGTATCCACAGGCCAGACCCACGTTATGTACAAAGAGGACATCCAGGGGTAGTGACATCCTACAGTGTTGGGAAGTTGTGCCTTGATTGGCTAGAAACCTCAACACTCACAGAAGTGAAACAACACTTAGCCTTACTCTCACAAGACATGGATCTTTGGGATTTTTTACTAGGTCCCAGGAAACCTCATCAGAAACGTTTCATATATGCTGGCATTTATGCTGCCTACAATGAAAACTGGAAAATATCCCAACAAGAGGCCGCAGAGAGAATACGGGAAATAGACCGTATTAACTTGGAGAAATCTCTAGCAGTGGTAGACAACGGGTTAACAACTTTGACCTCCAGGATATATTCCTTAGGCAACATTGTATCTTCTGCGATAGACATACTGGAACAAGATTTAGCCATATTACAACACGGGCAATCTCAGTTACGATCTGTTATGTTATTGAGCTGGACACTGCAATCTTTGCGTGCAGGCTATGTGCCTTGGCGTTATATCAACAATACGTCTCTGTTTTCTGAATATAATCTAACAGATAAACAGATGGAAATGGCACAAAGGGGAGCAAAATATACAATGCTGCATATTGAAAAACTGGTCAGGTTACCATTCACAGTGGCGGAGTCTCCGTCGACGGAATGGCTTATCCATGGCCACATCATTCTACCGGTCACTACTTTTCAGTTTCAATATTGCCTTGAGCAAAGGCAGGCGGGCACATATGAAAAGATGGGTAAGGAATACATTAAGGAATCTTGGGAGTTACCATACAGATTTCGATGCCGGAGTGGGGATCGGGAAGTGTTTCTAAGCGGTACAAACTGCAAGAACGCTCTAAGGGGTTCTCTCATGTGCCAGGACATTTCATTGCACGGAGCTTGTAATGGGTCGGTAGCAAACTTGTCCTGCCACATGAAAGGGACTCCTGCTGCCGTGATTAAACCGGTATTCGAGCTGCTCTCGAATGGGAGTTACTTGATGCTGAACGGTCAAGATTGCTGTGGGATGATTCCAGGCATTGCCTATCTGGGTACTGTGAACTCCAGGGTTACTTGTTGTATGCAAGTATGTTTCCCCCAACAAGTACAGTCAAGGAGGCGCCATTATGGCCTTCGTTGAATGTTTCCTTTATACAACTTGATACTTTGAGCAGACTGAAAGCCATGCTTTTGCAGCAACCCGTACCCTTAACCTCCGCTCGAGAGACCTTTGATCTTCAAATCGCAAGGACCTCGACCGAGATACAGGCACTTATACGTACAAACTACCCATTTCATTTTGCAGAAATGGTGGGTCGTATCTTTAACATGTCTGATACGAGTAGTATTGTACACCTATTTAAGACCATAGGGTCAGGATTTTTAAGCACCTTTCAGACAATCCTCGGAGTTATTCCAAATTTTATACACTCCGTATTGGGAAGCATTTTTGGAGGTCTTCCGCTGAGCCTTCTTTCTATCACAGGAATCCTGATTGTCATTTTTCTGCTCCGCAATGGACGGCCCAATTACCAACGAGATGGCAAAGGCGCTCCTGGAGTGCAAATACCGTGAACGCATGGTACAACATCTAGGCACACCTCTCCTAAGGGAACTAAGCGCCTCTTGGTTCCTATCATTTAGACCGGTCTGGATGGACTGCATCTAACCTGTTCTTCGATGCCTGTTTTGCGGTGAAGAATGTGTGTTGGACCTCTGTCTGAAACTTGCAACGGACACGCCTGCGGACTTGAATACCCGGCTGGACCCCTGAGGGCCCTCACTCGGCAATGTCCCGAGCGTATTCCCATCTTGATGGCTGCATTCCTCGAGAATCCGCTGGTGCCATTTACAACTGGGTTGAGCATCAGCTCTACCGCCAGCACCACTGGCACCGAGGTATCGACTACAGCACCGGCTGCCTCTACTCCAGCTATTGGCAGTGCTGAATATCATCTATGCTCCATTGATGTACTTTGCGAGGTGTTACAAGGACCGTCTCCTGCAGCAGCAAGCAACGACGATGTTGCGTCTCCCAGCCAGAACACTTAATCTATAATTGGCTCATCATATACTGGGAAAGAATTCAGTTTTTCTTTTTCTCCAAAGCTCGACTAAATTTGGAACATTTCCTTTAAATTGACACTTTCGCTGAAAAAGCATGGCCTTCGAACGCTTGTAGTGTTTCGACTTATATAAACAAACTCGATTAGGACTTCGGCTTAAGTATCAATCCCAAAAAAACTGATTTTCAAAGTAACAGATTTTTATCTTTATCTTTTTCACCTCTTAAAACTGTTTTTAAATGATTTTAAGACAAATGTTTTTACAACACTTCGTCATGGTTTTAATGCGCTACTACCTAATAGTGGAAATGGTTCGCCAGCATTTTATCATTATTGACTGTTCAGAAGAGGAGTGGGTGTTATGTTCCATATAGATCCCCTAATATAGGCCCAGGTAACATCATACTCCTTCACCTACATTACCTCTCCTACACTACACTGTAACGGGCCTTTTAGGATTGAACCTTTACCTAGTTCTAGTCCTGGGTGCAGAAGGAGGGTTTCTCCTAAACAATAGAGTCCTATAACTCCATCAATAGACTCACACAGTATGAATGAATATTCATAAGGGTTCTTAGAAACCAGGCTGGGGCTACACCACCTTCCTCCCCATATCTACGTACACGGTTCATCCCATACGTCATCCTCACATCCAACAATGGCTAATACAAGCAACAAGAGACAAAGGAACCCTAGATACTTTCTGTATAAATACAGCACATCTTGCTAGTATTAGTTAGAGGGAACCGAGACTTCCAGGCCGACACACTGACCACAGACGCTGAGGCTCCTGCATGCAGACGCTCCAGCTGACAGTGGTCTGAACATCCCTCGCGGGGTGTCCAACTGATGACCAAGAAGGGCTCCTACATTCTCACTTCAGGTAATGGGGTTTGACTAAATCCTAGAGGGATTCTTGGCTTCACACCTACTCACATGCTAGGTACACTTAGGTACATCTAGATAGGCATCGTAGGAGTACGCGCTTCCTTTTATCAATGCATTTTATATTCATGTATTTATTTCATGCGTAGTGCAAAATGGTAGAACTGTACTATCCATTTATATTCACTGTACTGCTAATCATATATCTCTGCTACTGTCTAATGGTTGTTGCAGCTCATATATTCTACACAAGAATAACGACTGTTCAATAAACCCTCATTGAAACGCTCAGGCTGTTTATTCTGTGTATCTCTGAGACAAGATAAGTGAGCACGAGTGACTGAGCGAAAAGTAGTACATTGTTTCCACGATTCTGAGGGATCAGGGTTGTCATGTTCTGAGGTTGCCAGAAACTATTCTCTCCCCGATAAGAGGAGACACTAGTGGCACTGTGAGCTAGCTTATGCAAACAGGCTAACATTCTCGGTGGGGGTGCTCAGAGTCAGTCTGCCACCAAACCCACAGTTTATGTTATCCGAACGTGCAGGTCCTGTATGAGTAATATAGGAACTACACAACAGTATCACAGCCATTACAGGGGTGGTGGCTTGCTGGACCACCATGTATGTGATTGCTTTTGATTAAAGCTATCTTTTTTTTTTTTTAAGACAGTCTGTTTCTTTAAAGGAAAACACGTGTTTAAAAAGAAAAAAATGAAACTTGGAAGTTACATTTTTTAAGAGTAGGCAGTGATCCATCATTTCACGTACGCTGGGAGCTTGATGAGACATGACAGGCCCTCGTAAGCAGCCAGGCAATTCTCAGTAGCCAAGGGGACTTCATTTTCCAACCAGTAGTGCACCAGGAGGGCCCTTTGCAGAGTGGTTGAGAAAGGGGGCAGTGCCTACGTCGATGTCTCAGCAATCCCACTGTGGGGACTTACTTGTGGCAACAATAGGGGATACTGACCCCCAACTACCCTCTGCAGAGATAGGGGACTTCATTAGGGGTTGCTGAGCAATTCTTCCCCCGTCACGGCACTCAGTTGAATTTGGCAGAGTTTTTCTGCAACTCCGCAAGCTCCGCCCAGGCCTTATAGATAGATAGATAGATAGACATGCTGCAGTTTTTAATACATTTGACTTTCCACTTAAATGCTCACCAGGCACATTTTTAAATAAGTCGGAGGAGATTCGATCTCAAAGATCTCTCCTGTTGGTACCGGTCAAGTCTACACACCAATGTAAGGGCTTTGAACTCAATCCTGTTTGCCACAGGAAGCCAATGAAGCTGCTTTAGAGATGTGATGTGGAAAAGTGACCCTCCAGATCAGTCTAACAGCCACATTCTGTATGATCTGGAGTCTATGGATAAGAAGAGCAGGGAGTCCCAAATAAAGGCTGTTAGCATAATACAAGCTCTATGTCACAAGAGTGTGGATTACTATTTTTCAGGTTCTACCAGAAGCAGGTAAAGCAGCTTCCTGAGCGATCTAAGCTTCAGGAAGAGATCGATGAGATCTGCCTGATCTTGGTGGAAAAGGAAAGGTCGGAATCAAACAAGATCCCCACATTTCTGGCTGATGAGACCGGCACCAGGGGTGGATTCAATTCTATCGGCCACCAGAGGTTTGCGTGGGGGGAGTACTTCTGGCTGAAAAAGACAACCTCTGTTTTATCCTTGTTCAGTTTTAAAAAGTTTGAATCCATCCATTTGGCATTGCCTTTTAAGTAATCTTTTAACTTGAGAAAGGCCACTTCTGAGTGTTCTCAGAATTGTGTGTCATCCTCAAAGGAGACTACCTTCAATCCCCAGGTTTCAATAAGAGTGACCAAATGGGCCAAGTAGTGGTTAAATAGCAGTGGACTGAGTGCAGAGCCCTGAGGCACCCCAGGAAAACCCGCTGGGAATGGGAAGAATCGAATCCAGGACAGTACTGTGCCCTTAGAGTCTAGTAGGTTTAATTTATTCAACAAGGTGTAGTGTGCCACAATGTTGAACACTGCCGAGAGGCCTATCAATAAAACCATGGCAGAGGAGTCGCTATCCAAAATTACTCTTACAAACTCTGACACTTTCATTTAGGTGGTCTCCGTGCTGTGAACGTCATGAAGTAGACTGTTTGCCTCAACAAGTGCAGCACCCCACATGGCAAACCACTGATATTTAAACCGCCTTCTATAATAATCCAAATCTTTATTTGAAGCATCATGTGTCAAAAAATTAAATGCCAGCATTTTGAAAACCATTTTATATTGGATCTAGGCCTGAATTACACACTATAAGATGGCCGCCGATTTCACTGTGCATTTATAAAATTTGTTGTGCCTTCTTTCGTTCCATGAAATGCATTGCACGTTTACATAAAATTGAATGATTTAAAATTGGCAAAAGATTTGGATTATATTGACATTGAAAAAGGCGTTGTGCCGAAACGCGTCTGTTAGTGCTGATGACTTGCCAATAAATTACTTTATCAATTTTGGACCCGGGAGTGCACTCGTTACAGTCCACGCGATTGTACATATATACACACATATATATTCACTGAAAAAAAAGAATACAGGGATGTTATAGTTAGGCTCAGAGATGTCATCAGTGATGTCACTGACCATGTCATGAGTGATGTAATATGAGAGGTAATAAGCAGTGTATTGCTGGGACATAAGTTATAGTTAGCTCAGGTAACTATAACTGCTGAATTTCACTGGTTTTGTACAAGTAAAATCTGAGCCTAACTATAACGTCCCTGTAACCTTTGTTTTTTTTCAGTGGAAAAAAATATATAAATATATATATATATAGATAGATACAGCTATAGATGTAGATGTTGATATAGATATAGCTATAGATGTAGATGAAGATATAGATATAGCTATAGATAAAGGTATAGAACTTTGTTTTCTTGCTGGCCTGTTTTTGTTCTCACATATATATATTTATCTATATCACACAATGGAAATATGGCTAGGATTTAGTTTACGGAAAATCATATTTTGTATCCTTATTATTTTGGTGCCACTTTTTAATCAAGCAGCATAATTCCAAATATTTTGGCATGGCAAGTTTTAGTCACATATGTCCAAGGGGTGAATAAATAAAGGGGGGTTAAAAAGCTTGTGTTTCCAATGTTTACTCAAATATAAAATTCTGCTCTCTGCTACAGAAATTACAGTAAACTAGGGATCAAACTAAAACTTCATTCAGAGGAGTGCCTTTGCATTGTTTGATGCTAACCCATTCATTAGTTTTTGAGATATTTGCATAAAAAAATGTGCCGGATCAGTCATAAACGTTTGTGATTCTTAAACATTAATTTGCTGATTATTGGAGGATTTGGATCCTCAAATCTTCAGAGAATAATATGCTTCCTTTGTTCAATGAGGGATTTGTAGGTGATTGGAGGAATCTGCGATCTGGACAACCGAACTGTGTCATGTGTGGCAGGGCTTTCTGTGTAATACTTACATGCTACATACAAGTCAAGCCCCCTGGACCCCGCGGACCCTTCGCCAACTCCATCACGGACATTATCTCCCCACAGGCCATCGCATCCACCAACTACACCCTGCTGGGAGACCTCAACTTCCACCTCGACAACCAACTGGACCCCAACACCACATCCCTCCTAGACAACCTCCACAACATTGGACTCCGCCAGATCGTGACTGAGCCCACGCACTCAGCAGGACACACCCTCGACCCCCTCTTCACTACAGGAAACTCCATCACCTTCAGCCACACCACCGAACTCCCATGGACCGACCATCGTTGCATCCACTTCACCTTCAGAACACCCACCATCCACAGACACCAGCACCTGCTTCCACGAAGAAACTGGACCAAAATCACCGACGAGCAGCTCACCTCCTCACTCAACAACTCCACCCCAACCATCGCGGAAAACGACGACCCCAACACCGCAGCCCAAACCCTGCATAGATGGATCTCGGACAGCACCAACACCATAGCCCCCTCAAGAAAAACAACAATACCCGTGCCAAGAAAGCCAGATGGTTTACTACCGAACTTCGAGAGTCCAGACGCACATGCCGCCGCCTCGAAAAGGCCTGGAGGAACACCAAATCCACAGAATCCCACAACAACTTCAGAGCCGCCACCAACGCTCACCATCAACTCATCAGAGAAACGAGGAAAAAAGCGATTGAAGACAGAATCTCCACCCACGCACACAACAGCAAGGAACTCTTCAGCATCATCAAGGAGTTCGCCCAACCCACCAGCGAGTCTACCAACATCCGTCCCTCACAAGACCTCTGCGACAAACTCAGCACCTTTTTCCACCACAAAATCAAGAGCATCTACGACAACTTCGACGAAGACAACCATCTCACTGAACCCTCACCAACCACCCCCGACACCCGGAAACCAGCGGTTGACGACTGGACAGCCCTCACCACCGAAGACACACTGAAGACAATGAAGTCAATCCACTCAGGGGCCCCCACGGACCCCCGCCCCCACCACATCTTCAACAGAGCCGCCGACAACATCGCACCTATGCTCTGCCACACCATCAACCGCTCCCTGGCGACCGGCTCGTTCCCCGACAACTGGAAACACGCCGAGGTCAACCCCCTCCTAAAAAAACCCTCAGCGGACCCCACCGACCTCAAAAACTACAGACCCATCTCCCTGCTCCCGTTCCCAGCGAAAGTCATCGAGAAAGCCATCAACAGCCAACTCGCCACATTCATTGAAGAACACAACATCCTCGACTCCTCCCAATCCGGCTTCAGAAAAAACCACAGTACGGAAACCGCCCTCTCGCCGCAACAGACGACATCCGCACCCTACTGGACAAAGGAGAAACAGTAGCCCTCATCCTCCTCGACCTATCAGCGGCGTTCGACACAGTCTCCCACTGCACCCTAATACGCAGACTCTACGACGCAGGAATCCAGGACAAGGCCCACGACTGGATCCGCTCCTTCCTCTCCGGCAGGACGTAGCGGGTCAGCCTCCCCCCTTTCCTCTCGGACCCCACACCTACCACCTGCGGAGTCCCCCAGGGCTCCTCCCTCAGCCCGACGCTCTTCAACGTCCACATGGCTCCACTTGCCCCCATCGTCAGAACCTACGGACTCAACATCGTGTCATACGCAGACGACACCCAGCTCATCCTCTCCCTATCCAACGAGCCCAACACCGCCAGACGCAACTTTCGAGAAGGCATGGAAGCCATCGCCAAATGGATGAAAAACAGCTGCCTACAACTAAACACCAACAAAACAGAAGTACTCATCATGGGCCCAAATCCCGATGCCTGGAGCGATACCTGGTGGCCCCCCGCCCTTGGAAACCTGCCAACCCCCACAGACCACGCACGCAACCTGGGAATCATCCTGGACTCCGAGCTCAAAATGGACCGCCATATCAACTCTGTCTCGTCTTCCTGCTTCCACACCCTCCGCCTCCTTCGTAAGACCTTCAAATGGATCCCCCTCGAACACCGAAAGACCGTCACTCACGCCCTGGTCACCAGCAGACTCGACTACGGCAACATATTCTACGCCGGAATAAACAAAAACCTCACCCGCAAGCTACAGAACATCCAGAACGCCGCCGCAAGACTGGTCCTCAACCTGCCAAAACACTGCCACATCTCCCAGCACCTGCGCACACTCCACTGGCTCCCCGTCGAGGCGAGAATCACCTTTAAGATGCTCACCCACGCACACAAGGCCCTCCATGGCACCGGACCAGCATACCTGAACAGCCGACTCAAATTCCACTCACCCCAAAGGACCCTACGATCAGCCCAGCTCTCCTACGCCGTGGTCCCCCGCACCAGAAAGACCAGATCGGGAGGCCACTCCTTCTCCTTCCTCGCGGCCAAAGCATGGAACGCCCTTCCGCTCCACCTCAGACAGACAACATCGCTCCCCATCTTCGCAAGAAACCTCAAAACCTGGCTCTTCGACAGACCCCCTCCTTGATGGAATGGAACCTGCACCCCCCCCCCATCCCTAGCGCCTTAAGACCCTTACAGGTGAGTAGTCACGCTGTAACAAACCCCTGATTGATTGATTGAATTGTCATGGGCACAAACTCTTTAGTGTGTGTATTGAAAGGGCTGGGGCAAAGAAACTGATGTTCAGAATAGTAATGCTAGCAAAAATGGTATGTGTGAGATTGTCAAATTATTTTAGCTGTATGTTGACATTAGCTGTACTAACAAAAATAACACAGATGCGGCAGAAAGGAATCTTCCATTCATGAAGGATGGTATGTAGGCTTAAACCATCTGCCACCAGGTTCAAGACAGCCATGAAAACTATGATACTTGCCTAACCGTCCTCTCCACAGACCAAGATCAGACTTTCAGTGCCTAGAGATTCTATGATGTAGAGTGCACTATAAAATAATGTTTTCAATCAAGCATTCAATTGGACACGCTTGTAATTATTTTTATTTTTTATTTTTTATTAAACCATTTATTGTTTACAATAACTGAGAAAATCAATTTGGCACATTGTAATGATACTGCATGCCTCCTCACAGAAAGTAGACCAGTGGACTGGTTTCCCCACCCAAAACACTTTTCTTCAGGAGTCTGCAGTCTCTTCACACTGTACTCGCCAGTGCCCACAACATCTTCACATCCCTCTGTTGCCCCTTGCGAGGGTGGGGGATGTTAATGAGTCCAGGTCTCTGTACTCTTACCGTGGGCCCCAAACCTTGTCAAATTTCCTCGGGTATCAGCGGGCCTTGTACGCTGACTTCTCAGCCTGCATGCACCAATCCAGGTTGGCCAGCATTCAATTGTGGGTATGTTCTCACTGCCCCACTGCTAGACTATTTCCCTTCGGGCCACCATTACGGCTATGTTGCACCACAGCAAAGCATATTTAGGTATCGTCTGGTCCCCCTAAGTTCCCAGCATGGCCAGTGCTGGGCCTAGCAAAAGTGTTTCCCCATGACCACTGTCAAGCAATCCTCCACCTGGTCCCAGTAGCGTTGAAGCCCATGGCAGTCCCACAGTGAGTGTATTAGCATGCCCGGATGGCCGCAACCCTTCAGGCACTCGTCTGTAGTTATCCTTCCCATGCAGCATAGTCTGGTCCTGGTGTCATAGGCCCTGTGTAGGATTTTTAACTGAACTATGCAGAACCCCGCCCGTATCGCCACCTCTGTCGGGTGTCTGCAGGTCTCTCCCCAATCCTCGTCCTCCAGCGCACCCAGATCTCTCTCACACTTCCCCTTCAATGAGGACAGTGGGGGTTAACTATTGTTAAGGAGAGTTCTATACATCTGGGACACTGTGTGTCTTTGAAGCGGGCCACCAATACTCTGTATGCTATGGGAGTCCTATCCGTGACCTCTAGGAGGGTGCCCCCATAACTTCTCAGGGCGTGTTTCAGCTGGAGGTACTGATAGCATCGTTTTTTGGACAACTCATATTGGGTCTAGAGGTCTTCGAAAGGGAGAAACCCACTGCTCCCCCATACATCCCCCAGCTTTGAAATCCCTAATATGTCCCACTGTTGCCATCCCTCCAGGTGCTGCAGGTCCACCAGGACCCGTAATCTCATAGGGGTGTCTGTAGCATCAGTTTTCCTGCCCATTCTAACCTCTTTGTGGCCTTCCTCCAGGTCCCATTCACTATTTGTATGGGACTGGCTGCTGGCCCAGCATGACTGGTGTTATATAGGTGCCGTAGGTATCCCCTGGACCGTGGGGTATCTATCTGTCTGGAGTGCTGGGTCCTGCTGGGGGTCACTCAACCAATTGGCCAGGGCCTCTAGTGCCAATGCAAAGAGCGGGGGCGAGAGAGGGTATGCTTGCCTACTACCCCTGCTGATGTTGAGTTCTCTGGACACCTCCCCCTTGACCCAGACCTGCACCCGTGTTTTAGTGTATAGGAGTTGGACCCATGCCAGAAATTCTGGCCCAAACCCCATCTTTGCCAGCACCACCAGAAGGTACCTCCATTCCAGCGAATCAAACTCCTTCTCAGCATCCAGCACCAGCAGACCTGCTGGCAGTGGCAGCCAGTAACAAACTAACTCACACCCATGCATTCACACTCACTCACGCAAACACACATCCATTCTCAACACTCATTACCAAATATTCAAACATACAGGCAGGCACCAAACATATTAAAAGAAAATATCACACCTGCTGCTCTGCCTAGGAGGTCCCAGGAGGGTTGAGACTGCTGCCTTCCCTCATTGGTTGACCTTAGGTCAGTCAATGAGGGAAGGCAGCAGTCCCAAGCCTCTGAAGTCCCAGGAGGGTTGGGACTGCTGCCTTCCTTCATTGGCTGACCTAAAGTCAGCCAATGAAGGAAGGCAGCAGTCCCAACCTCGTCATAAAGTGGAATGGGGTCAGTGAGACTGATGACCCCATCTCACTCTGTGACGAGGTGTCACTGATTGACACTTGGACCTTGGCACTACAGGGCTTAAAACTGAAGCGGCCAGGTCTAGGCAATGAGTGACGCTCCCCCTCATCACAAGGGGGAGGGTCTCGAGGACCTTTGCTGAGCTGAGGAGGTCATGCCCACAGGAGCTGTGACATCCTCAGCCAAGCAAAGTTCAGCTCAGGCAGCCAAGAGCCTACACATTTAGTGCATTTCTAGCTCCAGGCTGCATGACCTGAAAATGAAGAGTGTCTGTCAGGCTGACCTTTGCTTAGCTTGACAGACACTCTTCTTGAGTGGCAAAAGGTGAGGGTGTGTGGCCCCTCAGCCCCTATGGACGGGGTGCGGCTGCCCGCTGGCTCCCCTAAGTCCCCATGTCACACCAGGCACCCAAACAGCCTTCGTAGATTGTGTCTCGTGGACCTATGAGCCTTGGCCAGGATCTTCACCTCCAGGTTTAGCAGAGCAATGGGCCTGTAGGAGGCACACTGCTTCGTCTATTTGCTATCCTTGTATGTCATTACGATTGTGAGTCTCTTGGCAGGGATCACGTCAGTTTTGCTCCATAGGAAATATCCCTGAGGTCGGCTGTCAGCCTGCCCCTGAGACATTTATAAAATTATGGGGGGAACCCATTGAGGTTATGGTTTTTCCCCTGTTCAGCTGACCTACCGCCTCCCGATCTCCTGAACACCTAAGTCCGGTCCAGTGCCTCTCTGTAATCAGAGTCAAGTACTGGTGTCAGGATCTCTGCAACGGATCGCAGACACTGTACCCCTCTGCTCCTACCCTAGACTTGTGCAGTGTCCTTAGGTGTGCAACAAACACTTCAGGTATGTCTGTTGCCATTTGGGACATACCTTCCCCACTATTCACCACCAA
The DNA here is from genome assembly GCA_963921515.1 of Calotriton arnoldi. NCBI lineage: Eukaryota > Metazoa > Chordata > Amphibia > Caudata > Salamandridae > Calotriton > Calotriton arnoldi. Next base: position 32,094 of record CAWUFW010018233.1, read on the forward strand.
AGGTTCGCACTGCTTACCCTCTTCCCTGTGTGCTAACCAGGCAGTAGCTTGCCCACCTCATTCCCTAACTCTTAAAGCCTGTGCTGCTGTGCCCTATATCAGGCCCTCTCCTCCCTTTCCATCATCCTATGGTATCCGTCCCTAGCAAGGGCTATTTTGTGTGTGGGGTCTGGGTCAGGATTATCTACACTCTCTGCCTCCCACCTACATAAATTTTCCTCAAGTGTCAGGGCCTCCCTTTTTTCTTCTTTCATCTTCCTATAGAGTTGCAAAATGAGGAGTCCCTGCATCAATGTCTTGTAAGCCTCCCAAATGCTGATTTTGGACTGTAGCAAGCGTCTGTTTTCCTGGAAGTATTGTTTGGTAGCTGTTCCCATGACCTCCATGATTTGCCAGTTGGATATCTCCTATGGGTCCAGTCTCCTGCTCTGCAAGGCCTGGTGCTCTGGGGCCAGCAGCCATGTAACCAGAGGGGAATGATCCGAGAGCCCACATGCCAAATGATGGGTGCCACCAAACTTGGGCCACTGGGGTCCCAGCACAAAGAAGTAATCTCTACAGGACATAGATCCGGCTGTGCCCGAGACGTAAGAGTAGTGCCTGCACCTGGGGTTTTACTCCCTCCATCAGTCAACCATCCCCAGTGCCCCCATAGTGGCCCACAGGCAGATTTCGCCCTCAATTTCCGGATGACCCTGTCCTAGTTTCCCGCATGGTGAGGTTGAAATCTCTCCTGACTAGCAATGTATCTTGGCTGCCCCTGGGGTCTGTCCATGCAAGGAACTACATACCAGGATCCCTACCACACGTGATCCCATCAGGAAGCCTGAGTGTGCAAGAACAGTATACTGGAATCCGCAGTTATTCCCCACCAGATGTGTCTATTGAAGCAGGATTATGTCAGGGTTGTGTAGATGGATGTACTTGCATAACAGCCCTCTCTTCAACTTGTGCCCGGGCCCGTTTATGTTACACTGTACGTATCAGCTCCCCTCTGAGTTCGTCAATGGGAACCATAATTTTGAGCAGTACCTTACAGAACAGACCCCATGGTCTGTGCGCGCGTGTATCTCCTTCCCGTGTCTGTGTCTTTATGTCCCAACCAGAACTCCCTACATCCTTAAATTGCAGGTTTAGAACTACCTGCATCCCCAATGCTCGAGATGCCTGTTGCCCACCATTCTCCCAATATTAAACCTTAAATCGAACTTTTATTTTCCAATATTTCTTCTGTTCCTTAAAGGAAGAAGCGTCATTGAAATGTGAAAATATGTGTCTCTTCATGCATGCCGTGCCTCCACCGGCATCATTTGTTACCCAGTAGCTTGTCCTCCAGAGTACCTGTTGTGATGTCCCATCAGGGAGGCTGTGGGCAACCCTTCTCTTGGGTAAAAGCTGCAGACAAGGTGATTTTTTATGATCTCTTTTAATATATTGATGCCGCATTTTTTATATTGTTGTTGTTTATATCTTTGGGGATTTTAAAACATTAAGCGCGTGGTTATTTCCTCTTAGCGGCATTGCTGATTATTTGAGGCAGCAGCTGGTCTTCACTCCTCACCGGTCCACCGCAGCACTCGCGTGCTGATTGAGTGGAGGGAGGGTTAGTAGTGTTACTCATTTCCGTCCTCCCATTCAGAGACGTCATGTTGGGAGGGCGGCGGCCTAGTTGTTTCATTGTCCTACTTCCTCCCGGGATTAAACCCGATGTTGGCGCCGTCGCACAGTGGGCGCGCCACAGGTGCACCAAAGGCAAGCCTGTCTGCGCCCGTCCACGCCTGGACCACGCCCAGTGCCGGTCCCCCTGGTTGTTCTCGCCCAGAGTTTCCCCAGCAGCTGAGATACTCACCAGACGTTTTACTTAACTAAATATCGGGAATGGTTCAGCCACATGTCCTCCACTAAGCTTTTCAGATCTTTCAGAATCAGATTCTATCTCTTGCTGTACTTGTAACAAAACGTTCCAAAAGGTGCACTCATCTAGACTGGGCTCGATTTGTAAAACTTCTGCTAATAGCCTCGACCCCTTAGTGGATAACTCTACCTTTCTCTGTGCCCTTGTTAATTCCAGATCGCTAGTCAAGCACCATGTGCAGGTTTCTGACTTTATCTTCAATCAGCACCTAGATCTGCTATTTGTGACAGAAACATGGGCAGATGACCTCTCTGGATACACCTTGTTCCATCTAGATTGACCTATTAAAAGGGGTAGGAGGCTGGCAATATTTTATAAAGATCACTTGCAAACCCTGTTCACTCCAGCTATTATCAAAGGCATAGAGGCATTAATTTTCAATATGAAAGTCTCAAAGACCCAATCACTCAATGGCCTGCTTATTTATCACCCACCTGGGACAAAAGCGTTGTTTGTAGAAAAAATCAGTCACAAATTGGAAACACTTCTGCTAAAAACTGATTTTACAATCTTGGGGGACTTCAACTTCCACCTGGAAAATCGGTCCGACACTGTTACAGAACATCTTTTAGACACGCTTGCAGGCTTTGGCCTAGCCCAGATAGTGGAGGGGCCCACTCATATTGTGGGCCATCTACTGGATGGGATTTTTACTAATAATCCTAACATTAATTTTACTCATACTCTGCCATTAATCTGGACAGATCATTATGCCGTAATGTGGGATTTAAAACTACAGAATACCTCTCTCCCCAGGGCTCAGAAATCTCACCAGGTGAATCGCGCATGGCATAAAATCCAAATCTCCGACCTTGATGCTCAACTCTCTCAATAACCTATCATCAAGGAGAGTAGTCATGATCAGATGGCAGAGGACTATCATAATTGGATCAGTTCAGCCCTTAACGATGTTGCTCCTGTTAGGGGTTCGAAAAAGAATAATAGAAAGATCTCTCAGCCCTGGTTTGATGACTCTCTTAGAATAATGAAACAGGAATGCCGTAGACAAGAACACATATGGCAGGCTGAGTATAACAAAGAGGAGAGAGATAAGTATAAATCCTGTCTAGGTAGTTACAAAAAATCAATCCAGGTGGCTAAAACTAAATATTACATATCAAAAATAAATTGAGCCAACAATGGTTCTGAAACTCTTTTTCAGACTATAAAAAAAACTGTCTATCCCTTTGGGATCAGACACGGCAATCAACTATCAAGATTTCTGCAACTCCCTAGCCAGTACCTTCGAGGAAAAAGATCTGAATATTTTTAATAATTTTACCAGCAATCGCTTGTTAAATAGATCCAAAAATCAAGCCCTAAACCAGCTAGCTTTGAACACTTTACTACTCCCTCAGTGGCAGAGATCGCTGAACTTATTCCAAAGATCAAAGCAGGATCCCTCGATGACCCTTGCCCCCCTAGGATTGCCCACCTGGTCCCAGAAGTCATAGCACGTCATCTTTCCGTTATCTTTTCCACCATGTTCAACACTGGCATTTTCCCCACCACTTGGAAAGCAGCGTCAGTGCTTCCTCTTATAAAGAAACCCACTCTCAACAACCAGGACCCCAACAATTACTGACCCATAGCAAGACTTCCCTATCCAGCCAAATTAGTAGGAATATTTATGAATCTCCAACTCTCCTCCTTTATTGAGGCAAATCATCTCTTAGATGATACGCAGATCGGCTTCAGAGAAAATCAGTACCGAAACTGCCCTACTCACAGCTACGGAGGAAATGAGATCATCTCTTGACAGTGGGGGCAACGCAGTTTTGATCCTGCTGGATCTATGAGCGGCCTTCGATACGGTCAATCATGAGTTTACTGGTTGACCGTCTGCAGGATTTAGGGATTGATAACTCTGCACTGGTGTTAATTAAATCTTTTCTTTCAGGCCGCCAACAAGCGGTATCACTGAGTACTTAGAGCCTTATTGCTTGCCCTGTGGGGTTCCTCAGGGGTCCTCACTGTCCCCCACTTTGTTTAACCTCTATGTCACACCTCTTGCCGCTCTGATCAAGTCCTTTGGCCTGTCCTTGGCGTCTTATGCCGATGACACACAAATAACTACCTCACTGGCAAAAAATGAAAGTTACTCAGGCAATACAGTTTACAACTGTATGAGTGCAGTTTGTAGATGGATGGCCAACAATTGCCTGATGCTTAACTCCTCAAAAACTGAGGTTATTCAGTTCGGCAATAATCCGGCCATTTGGTCTTCTAGCAGGTGGCCCTCTGACTTGGGTACAGCACTTACGCCTACATCCAAAGTAAAAAACCTGGTGGGTACGGCACCTACGCCTACATCCAAAGTAAAAAACCTGGGATTTCTGTTGGACAGGGAGCTAAAATATAGAGAACAAGTCAACCTGATCCCTTCCTCCTCCTTTTACTGGCTTAAAATCATAAAAAGAAATTGAAAAGTTTCTTCCTGCTGATCTTTTGAAGGCAGTGATTATCGCCTTGGTTCTATCGCGACTGAATTATTGTAACAGTCTTTACATCAGCCTTCCAAAAGGGTCACTTAAGAAATTGCAGACCATTCAAAATGCGGCTGCACGTTTTCACCTAGGAATTCCTAAATTTCAGTCAGTCAGGGCCTCCATTAGACAATTGCATTGGCTACCGGTCTGCCATCTCATTGCCTTCAAGGCTCTTTGTTTAGCATATAAAACACTCCATGGAAAAGCCCCACCCTACCTCAAGAAAAACTTTATGTGGTATATGCCAGGCAGAACGTTGCGGTCATGTTTAGCCAGTCTCTTGAGGGTTGCTTCCTTCAGACGTGCCACCTGGGGGGAGAATTGTTTTTTCAGAATTACGGCTCTCAATTGGAACCGTCTGCCACTTGAACTGAAAACAGCACCTTCACTCTCGGTTTTTAGGAAGAGCCTCAAAACCTGGTTATTTATTCAATGATCTCTACTGACATTACGTAGCTCGCGTTTGCTCCTTTTTTGCTCTGCTTATCGCCAAGACGCCTCCAGGTATTCATGCGCTTTATAAGTTGTATCATTCATTTGTTCATTTATTTGGTCTCCTGGCTCGGGCCATTGCTCCCTGTCGCCGTCTTGTTGTTGCTCCTCAGTGACTTGTCTTGATGGTGAGGCACGGCCACTCCTCCACTGTCCTGTCTCCACTGGTCACCATCCCTCGAGCCGCTCCCATGTCTCTTCCGAGACACTGAAGAACTAGGAGCGCCCCTCCACCAGAACATTTAAGCATGCTGGGAAAACCATCATATATTGCAAGTTGCGTTTCCAAAGCTCCCCCTCACCTTATCAAACAATCTGCGCCGTGCCTTGGCATCCTGAGTGTAGTCCGGGAAGATCTTGATTGCATAGTTGTCGACCAGTCTGCTGCTAGGCTGCCTTAAGGATAGTGTTGCAGTCCTGCTAGTTCAGGATACAGGACAGGTACGGTCTTGGCCTGTCTCCAGGTTTCGGCAGGGCCCCTGGGACGCAATGTGCCCTCTCGACCATGAAGTGGGCGGATACGTTCTCCAGTTTCACTATGCGGTGTGCCAGGCCCTTCACAAATTGCTCTGCGTCTGCTCCCTCCATCTGTTCAGACACTCCTACAAGGTGGATATTGTTGCGCCTAGAACGTCCCTCTGTGTCTTCAGTACATGCGTGGAGGTGGGTGGTTTTCTCCTTCAGTTGGCACACTTCATCCTTCAATGTTTGGATGGCATTGGTATGGTCTGTTAGGGTGACTTCCGCTGCACGTACCCTCTGAGAGCTCTTCACCATGTTTGCGTGGATCAGTGTCATGTCTACAGCAAGGAGCAGTTTATTGAGGGAAGGGTCTCCAGCCTCTCCTCGGGCTCACTCTGGTTCCTGATGTGTGCCCCCTACGTCCGCAGCCCCGGCCCCTGCGGTGGCTGCTGGTTCAACAGTCACATGGGCCCTTTGTCCCCCTCGAGGATGATCATGGCACCTTCAGGATCAATGAATGCTCTGGGCCTTCATTCCAGCCCAGCCCCTGTCTCCCCCTCCAATAACCACTGGACGGCGCCGCCGGCGATGTGGTGTGACTGCTGAGCTTACCGGATCCTGCTGTCTCTCTAGTGGGGGCCTTTAAGCAATTCTTGGGCCACATCCCAAAGTGTCCTATATGCACAACTTGCGTCTGTCTGTGTTGACAACCCTGCCCAGTGTCGCCGGCTGCAGCAACTGCCATCTTGGATTTTGTCTACCGCCGTCGGTTGCTCAGCATCGGGCCTGGCCATTTGGTCCTGCGGCACCCCACATATGCTCCATGCCCCCTGGTGGTCACCACATCTTACACTGCCGGTGACGAGTTTCTGGCACCAGGCAGGAATAAATTGCAGGCTTTGCCAAGTGTCTTTAGCCGGAGCTACGGCTCCCCACCATGACTTCCAAGCTAGGCTCCCCATGCTCGTTATTATTGCCAAAATTGCACCATCATCCCGTTTCCTTCAACACATTCTATTTACAATTCTCCAAAAGATGTGGTCCTCCTTTATAGCCAACTTGACAAACCTGATCAACACCTCTCTAGAACATTTTCCCAACATCCATCTCCACAAGGCGGGACATAACGGATTTCCTATGAAAACCATCTTTAAACGAAGAAGCAAGGCATGTGAATCTCATGCCCCTTAATCCATTTCCACAGAAAGTGACATCACTACTTTTATCCATCCATGTGTACATGAAGTACCATCACTGATTTTCTAAAACCCTCTTTAAAAGAAGAAGCTATGAAAGTGGATGTCATTCCTCATCATCCATCTCCACAGAAAGTGGCATCAGTGGTTTCCAGCCAAAAGCATCTTTAAAAAAATAAGCCAGATCGGCAGACTTCAATACCGAACATCCATCTCCACAAGAAATTATATCATTGCATTTCCCAGCATACATCTGTGCAGCAAGTGACACCACTTGCTGCATTCTCCTTACTTTCAATCAACTCCCCCAGGTGTCCCACCATATGGACATCCCCATATGGTGGGACACCTGGGGGAGGAAGACCCTTGGACTAGAAGACCTATTCCACTAAAAAGCACATAATAAGATATAATCATGTGCCTCACCAAGTAACCCACAATTCTAATCTTCACAACTACACCCTGATAGCAAAAAACACTCAGATAACATTCTCACAAAACACAGACCCAACCTCATATACATCCAACTACCACACATTGTCAAACTACAAAACTCACATTCCAACTCATGCTCATTAACACTCTTTCTGCAGTACTTCACACACCAGATAATGCAGATCTCATTAGATATCACAGGCTTGATACCCTCTTCATCACGGAAACATGGTTCATCCCCACATCCTCGCATAAACTTGACGTCCTTCTTCTCAAAGGCTACAGAATTTATCATGTGGACTGCACAAATAAGAAAGGACAAGGCCTCACTGCCAGCCATAAGTCCTCTTGGTCCTGCATCCTAAGCAAGGAAGTGACACTTTACTCCATGGAACTCCTGGCATTCCACTTCCTATTCTCTGCAATGTGCACTGCCAAGCTCCATCTCATCCACAGTCTCCCAGCAGAACAAGGTATTACTGATGAATTCTCTGATCTCCTCACCACCTCCTCAATTTTGCACACCCACACTCACTGCCTTCAGCCTCCCAGAGTACCCAGGACTAAAAAAGAGACACCTTCTTGAACTTTATCAGCACACTCACAGTGATACAGCACATCACCCAACCAATACATTGCAAAGTCCACATCCTGAATCTTGTCTTCTCAACATCATCAACAGTGCAACCCCTGGACTGGGCCAAACACCCTGCCATCCATATCTCCCTACCAACAAACCAAGGTCAACCCAAAAATGAAGAACACGTCTTCTGATCCTTCAAAGTCTTCTCCATCAACAACCTTGTGCTTGAACTCATCTCTCACCCTGCCAGTTTCACTTCTGACTCAATATCCTACTGAAAAACATCAACATTTTTGGGGAAATCTCTGTGTACATCCATGCTCCAACTAAAAGACTCAAGTGCACGCTAAAACCTTTGGCACCCTGGTACTCTAAAGACCACACTGACAATAAATGCTCCATTCAAAGATGGGAAAGATAGGGAAGAAAAAAAGAATTCCAAATTACTTCATGATACTGAAGTCATTATGAACAATGCATAGATAGATTATTACATCAGCGAAAGCAAAGTACTACATCATCACCATCAATAAACCACAAACAGAAGCAGAACGTTCTTCAAGGAAATCCAGCACAGCATCAACCCCCTGCCTGAGCCTTCTTTCCCACACTATACAACCTCTTCTTCATTGAAAAATATAGAAAAGTCCAAAAGGACATTGACCACACCAAGCCTTCTTCTCCTCTTACAGGCACCCATTCTTGTAAAATCCTGCAAAGCATATGTTTAAATGGCTTATCTCTCAAATCTCAACAACATACCCAACTAACTCAAAGCCATTTTCAACAAAGATGAGGTCTTGCCCTCATCCTTCATCAAAGCTCTGTCCGGGAAAGCTCTGTCCGGGAAAGCTCTTTCTCCCCTATTCACCACTGTCAATGCCTCCCTCACTCTAGCCATCTTCCCAGCATCTTCCAAGACAGGCCAGATCTTCCCACACCTAAAGAAACCTACCTTGTAAGAAATCGGGTTATTAGTTGAGAGGGGTGGAAGCCCATCTCAAATAATAAGCACAATCCTTGTCAGGGTAAACCCCAAAGACACTAAATAAATGTGTGCTTAACTCTCTGGTAGCTTGGCCCAAAAGCAGTCAGGCTTAACTTAGAGACACTCTGTAAAAGTATTTATGCAGCACTCAAACATTATTAAATTAAAAACACTACACACAATTCCAAACCAGTTTAGAAAAATAGAATACAGTTTATAAAATACAATGACACCAAAATGAAAAAAATCCAATCAGTAGAACCGAATATATGAGTTTTTAAAATTTTAGGTGAAAATAGCGCCAAAAAGCACAAAGTGGCACTCGTGTTTATCTGGTCACACTGTACCTCCTGGAGTAAAAGCACAGGTTCAGGCCGACTACAATGAAGTGTGGGTCGGATTCAGGGAGCATGTTCATCCCGCCTTCTCAAGTCTGTGCGAGGAACTGCTGTTCGCATTTCCTGGGTCGGCAGGGAGGTCGCTGCTGACGTGAGGCTCAGGTCGGGAGTCACATGGTCAGGATAGTCTCAGTTAGAAGCGCTACCATTTACATGCTCACACTTCTTAAGTTGCCTTTTCTTTTACACACGGTGACTTTTGACATACATTTGCGTGCTTGACCATGCAGGATAACATTCTCTGAATCTGCATTGCTTACTTTTCCACTTTGGAGGCACACTATCACAACACTTTGAACATTCAGTACAAGGGATAAAGTTCACAATGAAAATTTTATTTATGTTATTGTCTGGTAGGCAACAGCGCTTTCCAACTAGAATAAACAATTGCTGCCTGACATGGGTTGTGAGATGGTCACATGGGTGCTGTTATATATACAGAGCCACTTCCTTGTTTAGGGAGAGGAGCACTCAGCTGACACTGTGAGGTCATCAGCTGATTCCTGCATGCCAACATGAGGGATGTCCAGCTCTACACAAAGAAGCCAGCCTGATGACACTTACCCGCAGCTAATGGGGAGTTTGACCACCTGGGCAGGGATTTGGCAGATCACCCACCCTAGGCAAAACTAGGTTACGGAGCGCTAGGTAGCAGTACACTATACACAGTATTCACTGTCTTAGCACAATGGTGGAAATGTTCTTGTTTTTCACTATTCTTGTAATGCTAATTGTAGGAAGGTGGAATCTGACTATATGGTTGCCCCCACTTTTTTTATGGTGTTTTGCTGGTTTATGACTTAGTTGGACTGGGATCCTGCTATTCAGGGCCCCAGTCTATCTGCTTTCTCTGTAAAAGGTTTCCATGTGCCTTAGGCACATCTCTGATTGGAATCTGGAGTGCCCTTATAAGTCCCTAGTATATGGTATACTATGTACCAAGGGCATAGGTACCTCAGAGGCCTACCAGGGGCTGCAGCATGTATTGTGCCACCCCTGGAAGGCCATCCAAACTGACACCACAGGTCTGCTATTGCAGCCTGGGTAAGGTGGTGCATGCACCCCTTACTGTGATATAGGTTACCTATATCACTACATACATACACACATATAAACCTATAAGTCACTCCTATGGCAGGCCTTATCAATCCTGAAGGCAGAGTGCGTGGTTCCTATGTGAGAGGGTGCCCCTGCATGAGCAGGGCCCCTCTGCAGCGTTCGGAGACCCTTCTCTGATGCTGTTTGTAGTGCAGCCTGACCATATACTCTTAAGCGCATTATAACCTCGCGTTAAATGCTAACTTTGGAATGGCTGCACCTAAACATGTCGTGTTTGGTGTCAAACATCTTGGAATACTACCCCCCGCCAATTCTGGCGGCGGGGGTAGCATTCCACCCTTCTAGAGGGAGAGACATGTTAACCCTGGCCTGGCCGGTAACTTCTTTCTAAAGCCTGGCATCACAAAATGGATGCTACTGCCACAGACACAAGTCTGGCCTCCTGCTGCTGGACGAAACTCCGGCAGGGGAGGCCTGGACAATAGGTTTCCTGTCCCAGGGAGGTGTGACCACCTCCCCAGACAGGATAATGTGTATTGGGGCTGGGCGGGAGCACTTTCGGGTGCTTTGAAGTCCTGCACTGGGGGCACACTTGGTGTCCCTAGTGCATACCCCAGTTCAAACCGGATCAGGGGCTTGCAGCCCCTGCTTTGGCGCGAACTGGACAAAGGGAAAGGGTGTAGCCACCCCTCTGCCCTGACCCACCCATAGGTGGGGCCACAGAGTAGTCCAACCCCTAAACTTGGTATAAGTATAGGAACCCAGTCCTTAGGACTTTAGATTATCCCTGGACGAAACTCTGAAACAGAATCCTGGACCTTCGACGCTCTACTCAAGATTAGAGGACAGAAGAATCTCCCTTGGGGTCAAGGAGTGACTCCCCTGCTTGGCAGGCACCAAAGACGCATCTGTCTGGTCTGCATTTCTGAAGCTACTGTCGGACGCCGAAGTCTTCACATCACCAGAGGTGGATTCTCAGACTTCCCCGAGGGTACCCTGAGTCTCCAGCAAAGCTGAGGCCCGTAGCTATCGTGGGTAACGTGAAACCGTGACCCTTGGACACCGAGCACATTTGCAAGTGCATCCTCTTCTGGGTCTCCCACGAAGTCGTGCTTTGGGTTCCGAGTAGCCCTAGCCTCCAGCACCAACTGCACCGAAGATCACTGGCCTCCACTCCACGAGTGTCCTGTGAGCCAGATCCACGTGCGACGTCTCGAGGCTCCTTCGCGGTCGCTAGCCCATTGGCTAGTAGCCCTTCACGAAGGCCAATCTTTTTCTTCTTGGGCATCCTGGTTGCTCCAGGCCTGCCCTCACTTACCCTCGCTGGGTGAGTTCCCCAGACCTTGCTGGTCTGCCCCATCGACGATCTTCATCTTCACTGAGACTTGCCGTTGCCAAGGCTTGTTGGGTCCAATCCGGTCGCCGACACCTCAGCACTCGACAGACATCGTGTACCAGCCCGAATCCTGCTCCTGGTCGCCGACAGCGCTTCCTGGACCTCGTGGCTGAAGAATCAAGACGACCGTCAACGCACTTGAAGCAAGCGACATCGGTGGGCATCTGTCCATCGCCTTCCTGGTCACTGGCTAGTGACCCAGACTCTGTCCCCTCTGCTTTCAGGTTCTTCAGATCTCCGATCCACTCTTGGATCCACCCGGACACTTTCCACTTGGTCGCCAGCAGCACTTTGCAGCAGATCGCCATTCAAATCGACGACGAAACCCGACCCCGAAAGGCACCTATGCACCCGGCTTCCCTGGGTGAGGTAACACGAGTACTCCGGTGCTCCCGTGGGTAGAGACTCTTCAAAGTACTAGTTCTCAAAGGATTTGCTCCAAGACCTCCTTTAAGTGTCCCTTTTCTTTAATTTCCTAATCGCGACTTTCTCCATAGAAGTTAACGGCGTATCGCGGTTGTGTATTTACACTGCACGCGTCCCCCGTGGGTCCCCTGTGTCACTACCTTGGGTGGTTCCTTGTGGTCCAAGCACTTCTAGAGGCTCTAGGCCTAGTGTCTAGTTCAGTCGTGGTTCTTATACCACTTTATTGGTATATGGTTTGGTACGCCCTAGGGCCCAAACGTGTATTTGTGCTATTACTGTCTTTAAATAACTTATAACTTATGTACTTCGAACTCTAGCCTCATAAAGAGACTAGAGGGGTGTGTTTAGCAATAAATACATATATTTTGAATATATACCTGGTGTGGTGCTCTTTCATTTGGTCACTCAAGAGATTATAGACTGGTAAAACAAGCTGCTTTACATTCCTTCAAGACTTAGCCTGAAGGCTGCTCTCCATAGCTACCACTAGGATAGCTTTCAATAAAGGTTGTCTTTAACCTATCTCCAATAAGGGGTTGTTTGGACTGGTGCAAGGTGCCCACTATAATTAGTGGACAGCATATGCCAGGCCAACTTCTCACATTGGTGTGCAGCGTGTGGGATTCCAGCTTGCTATTGTTTTACCAGATAATCTCAATTGAATTGATCAACTGAAAACCACTAAAGGTACCTAAGGTACATATAATTTAAGCTTAGAATACAGTAAGTTCTACTGAACTTAGAGTTGTGTGTTAAGGGATAGCACACCCTTTCTACAACTCAAGAGAGTTTAGTAGGCCACACTAGAGTAGGTAGTGCATACACCACACCACACTAGTAATGTCTTTAAAGGTAGGATCTAGAGAATCCTTACCAGAAGCCACTGGGCTTCTCCCTCCAAGTATGATACCCTCCCATTCTTGGAATTGAGAGCATTATGTAACTTGAGGAAATTAAGGACAGGCCAAAGTCCCACCACCCAACACCTTAAGGAGTTGTTGGTAGCTTATGACCTTAGTAAGCCCTTGGGGACTGAAGGGGTAGGAGCTGAGGGTGGGGCAGAAGATGAGGGTGGGACCAGGGGTAGCAATACCCCCAGTCCCCCTCTGAAACTGGCCAGGAGGGTGACAATGACCCTGACCTGGATAACCCAATCCCTCCTGTGGAAGATGAAGAGGATGATCAGGATGATACCCTCTTTGTCCCCCCAGGAAGGATTATGAGTGTGCCCAGAAAGTCTAGATCTCCTTCTCAGGAGTCTAACCACTCTGGCACCTCCATAGGGAGCTCTGTCTCATCTCATAGGAGGGAATCCTCTCATGAGAGGAGAAAGAGGCTGATTCAGTATGAGGAAGCTCAGCTTGAACTCAGAAGGAAGCAAGTAGCCTTAGACAGGGAGTCCCTAGATCTCTTTAGAGAGAGAAAAAAGTTGGGACTAGAGTCCCATGGTGGCAGCAATATCCCTACAGATAGGGAAAGGTCTTATGACCATAGAAACCTAAACAAGATTGTCCCTCCCTACCAGAGTGGGGATGACATCCACAAATGGATAACTGCACTGGAGAGGGCCTGTAAAGTTCAGAAGGTCCCCCAGAAGCAGTGGGCAGCAATCTTGTGGCTCTCCTTTGCAGACAAAGGTAGAGACAAGCTCCTCACTGTAAGAGAAGAGGATGCTGACAATTACACAGTCTTGAAGAGTGCTCTGATAGATGGGTTTGGCCTAACCACTGAACAGTATAGGTTGAAGTTCAGAGACACCCAAAAGCTCAGACTCAAGACTGGGTTGATTTTGTAGACTGTGCTACTAAGGCTCTGGAAGGTTGGATACATGGCAACAAAGTGCATGACTTTTTAGGATTGTACAATTTGATTATGAGGGAGCAGATCCTTAATAATTGTCAAAACCAGCTTTTGCACCAATATCTGGTGGACTCTGATCTGACCTCTCCCCAAGAATTGGGAAAGAAGGCAGACAAATGGGTCAGAACCAGAGTGAAAACTAAAAATCAGGGTGGTGACCAGAAGAAAGATTCTACTAAGTCCCAAGAGAAAGGTGGGGATAAATCTAAGGATAAGTCCACTACAGGGCCCCAAAATTCCTCTTCTGGGGGTGGGTCCCAAACTCCTTCCTCTCCTGAAAAGAAACCATATTGCCATGTCTGTAAAAAGCCTGGGCACTGGAAATCTGATCCCAGTTGCCCCAGGATTGGCAATAAAGAAAATGTTCCCCCAGCAACTACTACCCCCCCTCCTGGTACTACCAGTAGTAATCCTCCAGTTGGGAGTAGTGCACCCAAAACGTTAGGTGCTTTTGCAACAGGAACAGAGGTGGGCCCTGGTTCAGACAGGGACCCCTCAACAGACTCCTCTGACTCTGATGGTGGTGTAGGATTTGCCACCTTTACCATGGGTCCCACAGCAATGGGCAGGTACAGACTGGAGCCCATGATTAATGGTCAGAAAGCTGTGGCATTTAGGGACACAGGGGCTAGTGTCACCATGGTGGCAGGGAAACTAGTCCCCCCTCACCAGCTTTTACCTGAGTTTAAATACCAGGTGACCAACATTGATGGTGTCAGAACAGATCACCCCATGGCCATAGTCAATCTCAGCTGTGAGGGGGGTCACAGGCCCAAAGAGAGTGGCAGTGTCCCCCACCTTACCTGTAGATTGCCTGATGGGCAATGATCTGGAGATTTCAGCCTGGGCTGAAGTTGAACACCAAACCCACCTTAGGATGTTGGGCGTCCCTGTAAAGGTTAGTGGGGCTGTAATGGCCACAGCCCCAGCCCAAGAATTTGGAGAGATGGAGCCTGAAAGAATGGCCCACTCTCCCCCAAAAGAGAGCACAAGGGTTGAAGAAAAGTCTTCTTCTTCCCTCCAGACAGTAGGTTTGGGTCAGCCTCCTCAGGGAACTGACCCTACCCCTAGTGAAGGAACTGCCCCAGAGGTAGTCAGGCCTGGCCTGGCCACACCCCTGATGGCAGAGGACCCTTCCAAGGTGGTACCTAGTCTGGAGCAGGTAACCTGCCCCTCTCTACCCTGCCTCAGTCAGCCCAGGGCTGCAGAGGTCAGTGGACCCCCCAGGTCCCCTGTCCAGAGGAACCCCCTCATCAGCAGATTAGGGGCACCCAGGCTAGTAGCCCTAGCCAGGTGAAAATTCCTCTACACACTGAGGGATCCCCCATACCTTTATGTAGGGACCTCCCCCAGAGGGACTCTGGTAGGCAAGGGCAAACCTGGGACCAGAAGGTTCCAAACCTGCCATGTCCCCCCAGTAGTCCATCCAAAGGGACCCAACCCCCAGCTGTAGGCAGCCAAAGGTTGACCCTTAGAGAAAAGTGCAACTCAGTCATGGAAAGACAGGCATACATGGTGACCAGTGATCTGAGGAAGCTGAGGCCAACATTCCTAGGGCCTCACTTCCCTACCCAGGCTTCTCACCAGCCTTGTACTTTACCTAAGCACACCACAGGTAGTGATTCCCCATGGTGGAGACCCTCTCATACCCTTAGGGTGAGGGATTGCTTAGTGGACCATAAGACAGGGGGCAACCATGCTAGTGCAGGTGCTTCCTTATATGACCACTTAGTCAATGAAGGCTCAACTGGCCAAGGTTAGCCTTATCTCCTTTCGTTTGGGGGTTATGTAGGAAGGTGGAATCTGACTATATGGTTGCCCCCACTTTTTTATGGTGTTTTGCTGGTTTATGACTTAGTTGGACTGGGATCCTGCTATTCAGGGCCCCAGTCTATCTGCTTTCTCTGTAAAAGGTTTCCATGTGCCTTAGGCACATCTCTGATTGGAATCTGGAGTGCCCTTATAAGTCCCTAGTATATGGTATACTATGTACCAAGGGCATAGGTACCTCAGAGGCCTACCAGGGGCTGCAGCATGTATTGTGCCACCCCTGGAAGGCCATCCAAACTGACACCACAGGTCTGCTACTGCAGCCTGGGTAAGGTGGTGCATGCACTCCTTACTGTGATATAGGTTACCTATATCACTACATACATACACACATATAAACCTATAAGTCACTCCTATGGCAGGCCTTATCAATCCTGAAGGCAGAGTGCGTGGTTCCTATGTGAGAGGGTGCCCCTGCATGAGCAGGGCCCCTCTGCAGCGTTCGGAGACCCTTCTCTGATGCTGTTTGTAGTGCAGCCTGACCATATACTCTTAAGCGCATTATAACCTCGCGTTAAATGCTAACTTTGGAATGGCTGCACCTAAACATGTCGTGTTTGGTGTCAAACATCTTGGAATACTACCCCCCGCCAATTCTGGCAGCGGGGGTAGCATTCCACCCTTCTAGAGGGAGAGACATGTTAACCCTGGCCTGGCCGGTAACTTCTTTCTAAAGCCTGGCATCACAAAATGGATGCTACTGCCACAGACACAAGTCTGGCCTCCTGCTGCTGGACGAAACTCCGGCAGGGGAGGCCTGGACAATAGGTTTCCTGTCCCAGGGAGGTGTGACCACCTCCCCAGACAGGATAATGTGTATTGGGGCTGGGCGGGAGCACTTTCGGGTGCTTTGAAGTCCTGCACTGGGGGCACACTTGGTGTCCCTGTGCATACCCCAGTTCAAACCGGATCAGGGGCTTGCAGCCCCTGCTTTGGCACGAACTGGACAAAGGGAAAGGGGTGTAGCCACCCCTCTGCCCTCACCCACCCATAGGTGGGGCCACAGAGTAGTCCAACCCCTAAACTTGGTATAAGTATAGGAACCCAGTCCTTAGGACTTTAGATTATCCCTGGACGAAACTCTGAAACAGAATCCTGGACCTTCGACGCTCTACTCAAGATTAGAGGACAGAAGAATCTCCCTTGGGGTCAAGGAGTGACTCCCCTGCTTGGCAGGCACCAAAGACGCATCTGTCCGGTCTGCATTTCTGAAGCTCCCGTCGGACGCCGAAGTCGTTGCATCACCAGAGGTGGATTCCCAGACTTCCCCGAGGCTACCCCTGAGTCCCCAGCAAAGCTGAGGCCCGTAGCTATCGTGGGTAACGTGAGACTGTGACCCCTGGACACCGAGCACATTTGCAAGTGCATCCTCTTCTGGGTCTCCCACGAAGTCGTGCTTTGGGTTCCGAGTAGCCCTAGCCTCCAGCACCAACTGCACCGAAGATCACTGGCCTCCACTCCACGAGTGTCCTGTGAGCCAGATCCACGTGCGATGTCTTGAGGCTCCTTTGTGGTCGCTAGCCTGTTGGCTAGTAGCCCTTCACGAAGGCCAATCTTTTTCTTTTTGGGCATCCTGGTTGCTCCAGGCCTGCCCTCACTTACCTTCACTGGGTGAGTTCCCCAGACCTTGCTGGTCTGCACCATCGATGATCTTCATCTTCACCAAGACTTGCCGTTGCCAAGGCTTGTTGGGTCCAATCCGGTCGCCGACACCTCAGCACTCGACAGACATTGTGTACCAGCCCGAATCCTGCTCCTGGTCGCCGACAACGCCTCCTGGACCTCGTGGCTGAAGAATCAAGACGACCGTCAACGCACTTGAAGCAAGCAACATCGGTGGGCATCTGTCCATCGCCTTCCTGGTCACTGGCTAGTGACCCAGACTCTGTCCCCTCTGCTTTCAGGTTCTTCAGATCTCCGATCCACTCTTGGATCCACCCGGACACTTTCCACTTGGTCGCCAGCAGCACTTTGCAGCAGATCGCCATTCAAATCGACGACGAAACCCGACCCCGAAAGGCACCTATGCACCCGGCTTCCCTGGGTGAGGTAACACGAGTACTCCGGTGCTCCCGTGGGTAGAGACTCTTCAAAGTACTAGTTCTCAAAGGGTTTGCTCCAAGTCCTCCTTTAAGTGTCCCTTTTCTTTAATTTCCTAATCGCGACTTTCTCCATAGAAGTTAACGGCGTATCGCGGTTGTGTATTTACACTGCACGCGTCCCCCGTGGGTCCCCTGTGTCACTACCTTGGGTGGTTCCTTGTGGTCCAAGCACTTCTAGAGGCTCTAGGCCTAGTGTCTAGTTCAGTCGTGGTTCTTATACCACTTTATTGGTATATGGTTTGGTACGCCTCTAGGGCCCAAACGTGTATTTGTGCTATTACTGTCTTTAAATAACTTATAACTTATGTACTTTGAACTCTAGCCTCATAAAGAGACTAGAGGGGTGTGTTTAGCAATAAATACATATATTTTGAATATATACCTGGTGTGGTGCTCTTTCATTTGGTCACTCAAGAGATTATAGACTGGTAAAACAAGCTGCTTTACATTCCTTCAAGACTTAGCCTGAAGGCTGCTCTCCATAGCTACCACTAGGATAGCTTTCAATAAAGGTTGTCTTTAACCTATCTCCAATAAGGGGTTGTTTGGACTGGT
Source organism: Calotriton arnoldi (assembly GCA_963921515.1). NCBI lineage: Eukaryota > Metazoa > Chordata > Amphibia > Caudata > Salamandridae > Calotriton > Calotriton arnoldi. The sequence goes on from CAWUFW010018233.1 coordinate 50,280, forward strand.
GCAAGGTGCCCACTATAATTAGTGGACAGCATATGCCAGGCCAACTTCTCACACTAATTACTATAATCTGTGTCTTTCTATTGATTATCGCAGCACATGTATCTTACACAAGAATACCCATGCTTCAATAAATATTGAAATGCCTTGCTGAGAAATCAAACAAAAGGGTTCTAGATCTGTTACCACCATTTCCTTGGGGGATCAGCATTGTCATGTTCTGAGTTTGCACACACATTTGTTACCCTGTACGGTTAGGGGTGTAGGTGGTGCACTGTGGGCTAGCAGGGAGATATGCCAACACATCCTGAGGGTGTGCAGGGATTGAGTCTGGCACAATCCTGACATTTATGATGTCCGACAAACGCACTGTTTTATCGATGAGGTACAAGCCATATGACACAGGTGTCAGGGACGGTCAGTGTTTTGATGCGAAGAGCTATTTGTCGCTGGAGCTTCGCTTTTGTGATTAATGTGGGCTTTCACTGACAGAGCAAAGTGCAGGTCTCACTGAAGTTTTGTGTTGGCAGTCATCGTGGACAGTCACTGTCGGCGTGAAGTGCAGGTCTAGCTACAGCTTCGTGTTGGCGCTCATCGTAGGCAGTCATTTCTTGGCACGAAAACCCACTTCACAGTCACGAGGAGCCCAAAACATCTGTATCTTTACCTTGAGTTCAGGAGGAGTACACTGTGATGCCAACAAAGGGTCCAGAACCTGACAGGCCCCTTTTGGGAAATCTGGACTCACCCCAGGAGAGGATACCAGCAGCACTCCAGCAAATCCGGGCAGGTCAAGTTGGTGCTGGTCAGCTGGGCTGTTGCAGGGAGACCTCTGGAAGCTTGTTGTGTACCTGTAGCTCAAATAGGAGGTTAGTCAACTGACCCTTGGATTCCCTTCTGGGGAGCCTGGGATCAAGGCAAGCAGGTCCAGTCTTCCTTCTTCAGACAGCAGGGCAGTTCTTCTTCTAAATCTTCCACAGGTCTAGAATTCTTCTGATGAGAGGTTCTGATGGTGCCACTTTTAACCTCAGTGCTAATCTCTGGATGGGGGATGCCTCCTTTGCCTAACCGTCCCCCTTTTCTGGGTTTGGCTCCAAACTGTCTAGGGTAACAAAGGACAGGCAGACCTAGGTGTCAGCTGCATTTGTCAGTGGCAGAAGTCAGGAATGGGATGGGCAAGCCCTACGGCTACCTGTTAAATCTCAGGAAGGCTTAAATACAACCCACAGGGCATCCTGCTCAATAGGTGAACACCATCCCCCTCCCCCACAACCAAGATTCTTTTGTTCCCATGTCTAGAAGGAATACACACATTACCACTGGAGAGCCATTCTCAGTCATGTGACTCTGGACACTGGCACAAAGGTACATTTAGTTTAGACAGACAAATTCCAACTTTCTAAAAGTGGCATTTTCAGTAACTTTAAATCCAACTTTACCATTAAAGAGGATTTTAAATTACAATTCATTAGAGTGGAAACAGCATTTCTTTGTCTGGTCTCAAACGAAAGCCATCACTTATTAAGTGTAACAAGCTATCCCAGTGTTAGTCTATGAGAGAGAAAGCCTTTCAAAAGTGAAAAATGACTTTAGGAGTTTTTCACTATGAATACATGTAAAACTCAAACACACATGTCCTACTTTTTAGATACTATGCACCTTGCCCTATGAGTGGTTCGGGCCTACCTTAGGGATGCCTTAGACACATTTAAAAGGATGGATTAGGCCTGGCAAATGTTTACTTCAGCAGGTCAAAATGGCACTATAAAACTGCACTACAGCCTACAGTGGCAGGCCTGAGACATGTTTTATAAGGCTACTTTAATGGCTGGCACAATGAGTGCTGCAGCCCACTGGTAGCATTGAACTTACAGGTCCTGGGACCATGCAATACCATTTACTAGGGACATATAAGTAAATTTAATGTCCTCATCAGGTGTAGTCCACCTTTACCATGTTTAAGAGAGAAAGCACAAGCACTTTACCACTGATTAGAGGAGTAAAGTACACAAAGTCCTAAAAGCCAACAAAAAAGGGTGCATCAAAAGAAGGCAAAACTCTGTGGTCAACATGAAGAAAGGGCCAGGTCCAACATACACTAGATCCTAATGACAATGTCAAATACCAGCCCATCATTCACCTGTCTTTTATTTGCAAGACCATCAAAAAGCAGTCTATGTTCAAGTGAAAAGATCGCATCAGTGCTAACCAACTCCTGCACAACTACCAATCTAACTTAAGATCATGCTGCAGCATGGAGACTTCTGCCTTACACTTTGTAGTCAACACCATCCTGACCACAGATGAAGGTGACCCTGTCTCTTGATATTGCAGGATATCTCATCTGCCTTCAACACAGTAGACCATCCCAACCTCATCCATACCCTGAAGTCTAGAATGGGATTCACTGGCATTGTCCTTCACTGATTCTACTCCTACCTTTTCAACCAACACCATTTCTTTCACATGGGCACCTCCAGATCCCAAAATGTCCCTCTCACCTGCGGAGTAGGTCATATTTGCATAACCTTCCCATACACTTCAACCTCTGCTTGGAGTCCCTCAGTACTCTACTCACAGATACTAGAGTCAAAATTCACAAATATGCTGATGAACGTCCAATGCATAACTGAGGCTGTACCCCAACAAAACAGAACTGCTGTTATTTGACAAGAACAAAACACAAGAAATAATACAAACTTGACTCAATGACTAGAATCTTTCTGATTTTCAATCTAAACTTTCACCCAATGCCAAGTCACTTGGATTCACAATGGATGCCAACCTCACCTTCAAGCAATACCAGCTGTCTCTTCTAAAGGAAGTGAAACCATTTGTTCTAGAAAGTGATTTCAGAACTGCTTTTCAAGCGCTCATACTCTTGCATACATATGGTGGTAACATCCAGTTCCATGGCCTCCCAGATTACACATCGGCTATCCTTTAGTGTAACCTGCATGCAATAGCACATCTCAGCCACAGACTGAAGAAATATCAACACATCACCCCCATCCTAATTGAATGTCCTTGACTCCCTTTGCCAGCCCTTACCTTCTTCAAAGCCAACTACATAATTTGCAAAGCTATCAGTGCCAGGGCCACTTTTAATCTTTCAGACAAGCTCATCATCTATGGTGGTTCTCTGCGCAAACCTATAGCCTGGGCACCATCAGACTGGGGACTATGGGCCTGATTGAGAGTTTTATTGATGGGTTACTGTGCCACAAATGTAACTGATATCCTGTTGTCCTTATTACAAGTTCATAACCTGTATGTAAAAAGGTGGCTGAGATATCCATCATGTTTGCGATGGAGTCACTCACCACCAAACTCTAAATCATGACATAAGAAATGTAAAAAACACAAGGGTGTAGGCCTTTTCCATCTATGCACCCAGAATCTGGAACAATATACCTGTATCAATCAGGACAGCCACAACGCTGCTCACCTTTAGGAAAGTGTTTAAGACACACCTCTTTAAAGAAGACTATGCCACAATGCAGTAACAGTACGATTCTACTCCCAGACTCCAGCTCCCTTTCCTATCAACCAACTGTTTGCTTGCCTTTGACCCTGTACTTCCCTCCACCGCCTTTTGACTATGTTTGCACTGTGCAAATACCAAATACATATACACATACAAAATACAGTCCTGATAGGACTACATTTAACTCATAGCAAGACGTCTAAATGTTTTTTGTCGTGAAGATGGTGACCTACCTACACAGACTCTGTGTGGGCACTGAAACATGTTAATGTCAGGGGCATAACTCATTCCCCTGCAGCTTCTGTGCTGCAAGGGGTCCCCCTCGTGGAGTCCCCCCAATTTAGTCTAAAGCTTATGGATATTGTGAGAAATGTGATTTTCAGGAGCCCTTCGCCACATTTTGCAAAGTGCCCCACTCATTTTGCATTATGCCACTGGTTAATGCACATATACATGAAGAGTGCACCTTTAAGACTCTTATATACCTTGAATTATGTTGAAGTGGATGATAATAAAGGGGAAGACATACACCATTAGATATTTTTACTTTTGAATTTGTGAGTGAAAAATATGGAAATGGTGCTACTTAAAGAATGTCCAAAAGGCTCTTAGACAGATAACGTTTTCAGCATGACTTATGTATGCCAATCTGTTCGTCACAGGAGCCTCTGAGAAAGATGGTGCATTAAGGGTAGGATTAACTTGTAAAACTTTGACAAGCAAGTACAATAAAGCACCTCAATACAGGAACAGTCATACTGTGTATCAATTCAATGGCCATAGCAAGGATACACAATAAATCCAGCTAACTTATGATTTCTATATATCCTACCTTGTACTATTTTAATATTTACATTTTTAAATGTTGTTTTTACTGTAAGTTCTGAATATATTTCATTTTCTAGTATACCATCTCCCATTCAATAAAAAGAGAATTCTGAATATTCATATTGTCTGATTGCTACATTTACATTGTGTCAGTAGCCATGAATTACAAAAAAAATAGATCACATTTTAAAATAATCAGTCATTTAATAAACAATCCTTAAACGGGGGCCATAGTTTGCTAAACGTACTACCCCCCCATCCATTTTGGATGAATTTACTCTCTCTTACAAACTAGCTTTAGATAATTACCCACTCAGCAAAAAGGGATGGGTCTTTCTATTGCCAATGTACAGCTATTATAGCTCTTACAACCACTACTGCTATAAAACACCCTTTTTTGCTGATTTAGTTGCAAGCCCTGGATGCCTATATCTCCCCAGTAATACTACTATTGGATCTGGGGTAATCTGGGTAGAAAACCACTTTCCATAAAATCCCTAAACTTTTCCCTAATACCTGTACATGATTTTAAGACCAAATAAAATACATCTGTGTTTCAACTTGTACAAATCTTGGGCAATTGAATGAGAGAGTTACCCTACACTTAAATAAGCTGAGGTGTATTAAACCAACCACTGCACAAACAACTGCATTCTTTTAAACTTGGCAACCTGCAATACTGATGACTTAAACAAAGATATTTCATCCCAATCAGGAAGATGAAGCTGCATAGTGGCCTCGGTTTCCCATTTGTGGGCAGTTTGGGTAAATTACTAAGAGTTTTACTCCTTTGATTTTGTAGAACGGAAACCCAATAGCTGGTCTTTAAAAGTGCTCAGCTCTCTCGTGTTTCCTACATCCGCCTTTGAGAGAGTGTTTATTGCACCCAAGACTTGGAGCTATGCATATTGATACCATTTTTTTATAACAGTATTTGCTTGTATATGTTGCCAAGGTATAATGTTACTATTCCCTATAACATTCCCCACTTCACTTAAACCTAGTTTTTCTCATCATGATACTTCAATTTCTGTGATCTCAGGGAGAATAGAGTTCAGACTTGATTGTGCATAAATATTGGGGATTAAGAATTATTTAAAAACAAATTCATGCTTTTCTATACATGTTGGCCAACCGGTATTGAACCAATTTAGAGTTGATTATACATTGTATTCTAATGGATGGATGGATAGGAATTTGGGTGATACTTTGTTTGACAAAGTGGTTATGGAATGCTACATTTGAAATCAAATTGAATAGGCGAGTCCACATGTTCAAGAAGGTAGTGTGATATTAATTACCGAAAATCTGGTATGGCGAGTCCCCTGTTACAATTCGGGAGCTGCAGCTTTTTCAAGCTTATTTATTTACATTCCCCTAGTTTATTATGAAGAATATTTCATGTAAAACAGCTGAGACTGTAAAGAATTAACCATCTTTCGTTGTATGTTTCCCCAAGTTATAATGTTCTTAATCTAATCCCCCTCTTTACTTAAACCTAGTTTTTCCCATCATGATACTTCCATTTCTGTGGTCCCAGGGAGAGTAGAGGTCATATTTGATTGTGCATGAATATTGGAGATTAAGAAATATCTAAAAAATATTCCTACAACCTTATATTACATGTCGGTAAACTAGTATCGAACCAATTTATAGTTGCTTATACATTTTTTTCTAATGTATAGGGAATTTGGGTGATAATTTGATTGAAAACGTAGTTATGGTATGCTCCATTTTAAACCAAATTTAATAGGAGTGACCACATGTTCAAGCATGTAGCGTAATATTAATTACCAAAACTCTGGTTGGACGAGTTACCCTTTGAGAGCTGCAGCTTCTAAAGATTATTTAAGCTGTTTTTATATTCCATAACAAGCTGCTTAACATCCCACTAATTTATTATAAAGAATTTTTCATGTTAAACAGAAACTGTAGAGAATTGGAATGTTAGTGATGGAAGAAAGTCTTTTAGTCAGATTATGTCTGATGCCATATGTCTGGTCTTCTTACTTATGGAACATCATGACATAGCCAGTTGGTCTAACTTATTAAGTGTATGCATGATGGTTGCCAGTATATGTTTTCTTGAACAGGCTGGTATTGAACAAAGTGTAAAGCGAATGTCAATGGGTAAATGCTTCGTAGGTTCAATAGGAAAAGTCATGCCAGATTTCCTATGTTTGATCTCTTTATTATGAAACTTTACAACAAAGCTAGTAGGCCTGGCCTACTTATTGTGAAAAGGATGTGTTAAAGACAACAGGCTTTTAAGGATGGGTTGTTATTACACTCTAGTAAAGCTTGGAAGCAGGTATTTTGTTACATGGAATTCCACAGATTACCTTAGTATGTAAGGGGTTTTGCTGTTGATGATCCACCTGAACAAACTGGGAGGATAGACAAGATACATTTCAATAATACTTGCTAGGCTATCTTAGATGAGATAATATTTTGCATTGCCTACTGAAATTTTGCATACATTTGTACTTTTATGACTGTATGCCAGATGGTTGCCTTGTGAAATGTTTCCACTCAATACAATGGGCTTGAATTGGTTGAATTGGTTATGGCGACAAGCCAATGATAAAAACAATATGCCTGTCTATTATTATAAAGGTAGTAGGCCTGACGCATTGTTTGTGAAAAGCATATGTTAAAGTCAGCAGGCGTTTAACGGTGGATTGTTACTAAATTCAAGTCAATGGAAAGGTTATTTGTTACATGAAATGTCATATATTACCTTAGTAGGCATGGATTTTTGTGTTAGTTACTCCCTCTGATGCCAGGTGTATAGAAGATTTGCACTGTGAGAATCCTTGTTAAGACTTGTTAGGAGAGATAGTACTGCAATTTCTTTTACATTTGCAAATTTTTGTCTGTATTCCTGTTGGGTGCCTTGTGAGAAAGCTTCTGCTCTGTACAGTAGGCCTGATTTGGTTATGTGACAAGCCAATGATAACAGCTGTAGGTTGATTGGTGTGCAGGGAAAGTTTACGACGGATGCTATCGGCCTGGCCTGTGTATTATGAAAAATATTACAAAGGCAGCAGGTCTAGCTTATTAATTGTAAAAAGCATATGGTACAGTCGATAGGCTTCTAAAATTGGAGTTTTAACCTATTATGTTACAAACCGTTGAAAGGTATTTGGTTACATGTAATCTCAAAGGTTACCATAGGAGGCTGGGGTTTTGATGTTGTTAACTCACTATGACAACCCTGGGAGTAGAATTTCATTTTGTTTATTCTCGATTGGCTCTATTGAGAGTGTTTGTATATTGTTTTGCCAACTGTAATTTTGTAATTTTTGATAGTTGCCAGCTTACGTACAATTCAGTATGCTTGGCTTGTATATAGTTTAGTTTCAAGCAAACACACAAAAGGTTATGGGAGGATGCTTGCAATAAGTCTAACCACTGGTGATCGCTCAGGTAGCATTCCAACACATCGTTCTTATGTTTTGAAATACTACCCGAGCTATTGCCAGTGGCCAGTCATAAGTCAAGCATCCTCTCATCACAGTTTATGTTTTTGGTGTAACGCCCGGTGGCCAAAGGTATGCCCAGACGTGGGCCCTATCGGTCTGTGCCACTGGAAACAAGCTACAGCCAACTGAAGAGCCCCAATCAGAGCAACATTGGTCTTCAGTTGCTTGTGTTTCAGTTCAGAGAGGATCTGGCTTGGTAGTTCGAGCTGGACTGTTCCTATTGGAGCAGGGTCAAGACTGATTTGCATATAGCTGGGTCTAATCTGAGGTGGCATAGTGAGCATAAGAATGATGGGTTGGAATGATACCCAGCATGACTGCCAGTGGCTAGACTTATGGCAAGCATCCTCCCATCGCCTTTTGTGTGTTTGATGCAACATCGAGTGGCCAAGGGTATGCCCAGACATGTGTCCCTGGCTCACTGCGCCACTAGAAACCAGGTACATCTGACTGAAGAGCTCCAATCAGGGCGAAACAGATCTTGGTTTGCTTGTATTTCAGTTCAGAGAGGACTTGGCTTGGCAGTTCAGGCTGGACTGTTCCTATTGTAGACCAATTAGCATGAGGCTCGGTTTAATCTGAGGAGGCACGGTGGGCAAAAGAATGATGGATTAGAATGCTATGCCGAATGATTGCCAGTGGTTAGATTTATTGCAAGCATCCTCCCATCATCTTTTGTGTGATTGATATGGTGTCAAGCCACTGGTAAAGGCTAGAGGCCTTATCAATTCACTGGAAAAGTTATGCCAGATTCCTTAGGTGTGATAAGACAAAGCAAGTCATTTTTACTTATTTTGAAAAACATGTCGTAAAAGCAATAGGCTTTTATTGGTGTATTGTTATTACACTGTGCTAAAGCCTCTAGGCAGGTATTTTGTTACATGGAGTCTGACAGGTTATTGTAATAGGTAAGGGTTTTGGTGTTGATGGCCCTTCTGAACAAACCATGGGGATACATGATTTGCACTATGGTAATCCTTATCTGGCACTTATAGTGGCGATTTTAGATTGTTTTGACAAATGTATTTTGTACATATTTGTAATTTTATTATGGTATACCTGATGGTTGCCTTGTGGGAAAGTTTATGAACCAACACAGTAGGTCTGTATTGGGTATGGTTAAAAGCCACGATTACAGGCCTGATTGTTTATAGCGAAAGGTTCCCATAAAAGAGGTAGGCCTGCCATATTGATTGTGAAAAGCATATGGTAAAGTCAGTAGGCTTAATCAGGCGATTGTTATTACTCTGTAATTAAGCCTACAGAGAGATATTTTCTCACATGGACTCCCAGAGAATATTATAGTAGGAAAGTGTTTTGGTGCTGGTTACCCCCTCTTACAAACTGTGGGTATAAATGATTTGTACTGTCAGAATTTGTGATAGCCACTATTAGGAGAGATAGTATTTTGCTTTGCCAACTGTAGTTTTGCATTCATTTGTACTCTTATGACTGTATGCCAAATGATTGTCTTGTGGAAAACCTTACACTCAGTAAAGGAGGCTGCAATTGGTTATGGTCAAAAGTAATTGATAACAGCTCCAGGCCTGATTGGTTCACTAGGGAAAATATTTTTGTTGCGTTAGGTCTGATCTGCTCATTATGAAAAGTTATATGCATTAGGTCTGACATATCAATTGTGAAAAGCATATATATGCCAAAATCAATAGGCAACTAAGGGTGGTTTGTTATTTCACTGTATTAGATCCTACCAATACGTATTTTGTTACATGAATTGTCATAGATTCCCTATGTAGGGAATGATCTTGGTGTTGGTTAATGCTTCTGACAAATTCTAGGAGGAAAAGATTTGCACTATTCTTGCTAGAATCTCTTTTTTGCTGTCTGCCAAGATCTTGATTTAAAAGTTAATTAAATAATACACACATCCATACATATAAATATAGATACATATAGATACATAGAGGGCCTTAGGCTCAATTCTTTTCTGCCATTGGTCTGCCTGAGTGTCATTTACACTCCGCCTCTATCTAGGAATGCGAACTGCATGAAGTAATGGCTCACTTCACATTATTTTTTTTATTTTATTTTTGCACTCTTATCTCTTGCCATGAGAATGATGACATTTTCTGATTACATGTGTACATCCACCTGAAAATGAGTGTGCTTCACTGTCAGGGCTGGTTGGTCAGTCCTTTAGTTTTGAATTGTTTCATTTTATAGTTCCTCTTTCCTTTCTTTGCTTCTCTTCTTTTTTTAAATGTTTCTTAATAGGATACTACAGCTTTCCAGGCAGTACTAACTGGAAGCTTACTTGCTGCTCATTTAATCTGCAGTGCGCCTCATCCCACGCAGCCACTTCCTCTGAACCAGAATACTATTATAGAATGCTATTGTCCACAGTGTATCATTATTTTACCATTCCAAGATGGCCAGCCTGTTGTTTCTAAATGTGCTGGGTATGTTTGAACTTTAAAGTAATGATAGACTATTTAAAATGCCTTTGCATGAAGAACAATGACTGCTATGTTTAATTCTGTTATTGCAAGCATATCCCCACTGTGTTTAGAAGGCAGAATGCAATCTTTTTTTATACTTATTTTCTTTTAGTTTGTCTTGCATATGTTGTTGAGTTTGTGTGTGTTTTATTGGGATTGTGTCAGAGAGTGAATTCCAGAATGAGTCAGTGGCTAAATGAATGGATGACTAAGTGGAAAGGTGAGCAACTGAGTGCATGTATAATGACTTATTGAATGCCTAAACCGATCAATGACACAAAAGGCACTTTCATTCACAAGCAAGACTTATTGGCATTGCCAATCCTTGCTTCACTTGTTCCCATTTATGATAGTTAACTTGATTAATCTTTCTGTTAGGCAAGGCTTCTGCCTGAATAAGCATACCTTGTTTCTTTTGCAGTTCTTGTTTATTAACCTTATTTTGTTGGGCCTGATATTCTATCAGTTCTCCCCTTAATAGTCGCCTTATATTTCTCTGAAACCAATTCTAATGGTGCTCTCCCAAATGCAATCTCGAAAACTTTTTTATTCTAATTTAGCTACGTTCAGTAATTCCTCTTTCATTCATAAAAGCTGATCCAGTTTTAACCAGAGATGTGCCTAAAGAAAGGCAGGAGCTTTAAACTGAGAGCGGGAGCTGACCATTTGTTAGATATTAAAAATATTCCATTCGGGTATCTATTTAGAAAACCTTTAGAAAGAAAGTGTATTGCTTTTCTGCCAGATTAGTGGATCTCCATGGGTCCATTAGCCTTCTAGTTCGAAGTTTGAAAAGCTTGTGCAACTCGGGATTTCCCCTGCCATGTGTCTGGTTTGAAAAAATCCAACTTTACTGAATGTAACCTGTTGAAATCTTCTCCAATTACTAATAACTCCGGAAAGTCTAGAAAGGCCAGTCTTAGAACATAAATGGCTTCAGGGTCTTTTCAGTGGGCCCATAAAAGGATACAAAAGTTGTTTGAGTTTGATTACATTTAATAGCCGCCAATACCCATCTGTCTTCCTTATCCTGTCCCATCTTTTCTACTGTCCCTGAAATTTACTTCAAGCTATTGCAGCTACTCCTATATGCGCAGCATCCGCTGACGAATATTACTTTAAACAGAGACCAAAACTTGCCTCACAGACATGTCTTTCTTCAAATCTGTTTCTTGCATGAATAATGAGGAAATATGTTTTTAATTGGCCCACCTAACAAGAGATTTCCTTTTGTGAAGATTGTTTAACCCGTTAATGTTTATTGATAGTATTTTAATCTGGCTCATTTGGAAAATCTATTTAATCTGTAAACTTTACAGCATCGTATTCTTAACTTGTGTTTTTTCCGTTTGTTAACAAATTGCATACCCCTCCTTCTTCGACCCCCTCTGTCTACCTGCACCAGCTCCACCCTCCACCTATCTTTTGGTGAGGACCCTCCCTTCCTTACTGGATAAATCACCCATGCAACACAAGGTGCGCTCTAAAGCACCTGGGTGCACTCTTTGGGGTCAGTGAAATTCAGAGAGCCACCCAAAGCACCCTCATGCAAATTTTGCCAAGAAGAATAAAGAAAGAAACCTGAGAATCAGAGATACCAGAGATTGGCTCCCAATGCCCTTCTTGCAGAGATTACAGAGAAGACAAGCCAATAGCCAATAGCTTGCTCCTTATCAGGTCTTATTTACTCCTTGGTCTATTGAATCATAAGCGGTTTAACTTATTAAGCTATCCTCTTTCATGTTTTGAACATCCTTTAAGCATTTTTATGAAAATTCATCGAGGATCATGAATGATCCCTCTTCGAGCACCTTCAACCTGACAGGCTGCAGAAGCAACCCTTCCACACCTTCTGTTTCGAACAATAATATCATTTGTTTAAATACTGTTCTTCTCCTGGCGTCTCAAAAGACGTCCGAGAATACCTGGAATCTGTACTTATTGTATTCCTTCTGTTTAATCGCCATAGTCAAGATATTTTCTTTCACTAAAGTTCACTAAAATCATTCTTGGGTAATGATTGTGTGGGCATGCAGTAAAAGCAACAGGGTGTATGCTTGTGATTGTTAGAATCTCCTTTAAGTTAGGCACTACATGTTTGAAGTAGATTGTCAATCAGTTCAATGGCTGAGTTCTGATCTTTTGCCTCAGGTAGTCTTACAAATCAGAACTTAACGTGTGCATTCGCTTTTCATGGTCTTCTATCTGCTGCTTCAGGAAGAAATAACTGTAGCGAATATTGAGGTGTTCCTTTGTATTGGTAATTTTGAATACTAAAAATCAGACATTCTCTCTTGTAATTCTTCACTTTGGATGGAAAACCCATCCAGCTTTTTTGTGAATTTCAGTTATTTGTGCGTGCAGTGATAGAGCCATGGAGGAGTGGGTTACTTCTAAAGATTTAATACTTGAAAGAATTGAGGGCAGGAGAAGTTCAATAGTCTGATTACAGTTGCTGCTACTTGTGCTGAGCAATGGAGCTTGGGCTATGACCACTCCACGAGCGGCATCTTTTGGGACCGTGACAAAGCTGCTTTGATGATTTCCTAAGAGCTAGTTGCTACTTCAGCGTGGCCATTACTATCCTGTTGCAAGGCCTCTACAGAGTCGATAGAAAGGTTCAGTGCTGTTATACAATGTAACAGCAACACTATTAGCTGTGTTCTGTTAATACTGATATTCTGTTGATCCTTGACTTTTATTCATTACTAGTTGGTTTTTTCCAAGGTGACTTATTTGAAATTATATTGCAGCAGCTGAACCTATTCAATGCAGTCAATGCACTGAGGGCTGAGCCAAATGTCTAATGTATATTTCTCAATGCCCAGCTATACAATAATGTTCCAGCAGTGATGTAAGAGACAATAGATCTGCCTATCAGTGTCCCTCTTTGCCCCCTTTTTTACCCATGAGTCTTTAGTGCTGCATCCCAGTTCCCAGAGCTGCTCGTTTTGGCATGCTTACATGCTCAGAGGGCCTACACACGACTTTCTTGATTTTCTAATGAGAATGCAGAGGAATGCCTCGAGGACGTGTCAGCACCGAGGACTGTCATTTCCTTTTCATTGCAGTAGCAGAAATAGTCGTGTGCTTTCTCCCTTTTTCCCACTATGATTAAGTTGCTACCGAAAGAAAATAGACGGAAAGCAGGTGATCCAGCGCGAACCCAATAAATTGATCAGGGAAAAATATTCAATAACATCATGCTCTGGCCCATACACATTCACCCAAATCCCTGATGCGCTGGTGTCAAGTTTGTTAATTTTTCTTCAACTTATTCCTGTTATTTATGCACAAAATTAAAACATCCTGTAATTATAATCGACTTTTCATCTACTTGGTCGATGGACCAATTAGTTGAAAAGTTGATGGCAATGGTAATTCTCTAAAATAAAGATTAACCTTTAGAAAACTGACTAAATGACCGCAAACTCTCGGTGTGATTTAATAATTTTATCTAGTAATAATAAATGCTCATAGCGATCACATTCATAAGCTCAAACACTGGAGACATCATGAGAGAGAGTAATGAACTAATCACAGTATCAACGGAACTATTATTCAAATATACGTTGCAAAGAGTGGATAGATGAAGAGACATTAGATACAATTGAAATCAATCAATTAAAACCATCAATTTAGAGGGGATAGATGAAGAGACAAAAGTTCAATGACAAGAATACGACTACAAAAATAGTTTCAGCAATATCAAGTAAGATCAAATACAAACTTAAGGGATCTGTATGGGGAAAACCACCACCCAGGCATAGGTAGTAGCGGGGACCCCTGAATCAAGAGTCAGGGATCAAAGATTCAAGAACCAGGACAAGGACAGGACAGGAAACAGCTAGGCCTCTCAGCCAGTAGCGGTCGGTGGTGGGAGTGCCGCTGGGCGCTGACGTGGGGCGGGGGAGGGGCAGGATGGGGGGTAGTAAACTACGGATTACGGGCTATTACAGGTAAGTACACATATAAATAAATAAAACAAATTTCGTTTCTCGCGCTGCATCGCCAAATGTGATGCAGTGCGAGAAACTAAATTAGTTTTATTTATTTATATGTGTACTTACCTGTAATAGCCCGTAATCCGTAGTTTACTACCCCCCACCCTGCCCCTCCCCCGCCCCACGTCAGCGCCCGGCGGCACTCCCACCACCGACCGCTACTGCTCTCAGCTCACCGGTGGTACAGCGACGCTTCCCTCTCTCAGCCTAAGTGACCCTCAAAGCTCAAACATCACCAACGCCAGCCACACCCCCTAAAGTACCTATTCTTATACCCTAAAAGTACATGTCTGTCCCACACTAGTTGCTAATTTCACATTTTCTAGCTAAGGGATTGGTTGGGTTCTGGGGGTGGAGTGTCACCCCACTATGAAATCATCTACTTTTGACTACACTATTGTTCTAAACATTTTTTTTTATACAGTCATCAATACTTCTTCTCTTTCATGAGCACACATGCAACAATTTATTGTACATTTTAATAAATTTAACAACAACAGGTTCCGTTCCCACGATGACACTCGCTTTGGCTGCATTTCAATGTTATGTCCTTCACCAGGTCAGGCCTTTTCAGCTTTGCACAGCAGTTGAGTCACATGGTCACATGGTTCATACTCGCTCCTAATTCCACCCCTCCCTTTGTTAGGCCAATTTAAAAACATGGAGGACTTGTCCATTACTAAAAGAACGGAAAAACGAACATTTATTAATTATGTGACAATGCAACTTTTGCGGTTTACCACCCACTTTGACGTTACTTCATATTAACGGTTAGCCTAGCATAGCATTAGTAGGAAAGCTGCAATTTTTATTAGTTTAAAGCAACACTCACTATGCTTTTTACCAATGCACGTGCAGTTTTGCCATGCAAACCTCCTAGATTCGTTTCAAAACACAAGATTATTACATTTCCAGTTATTTACTCATTAATTCTGGTTAGTTCATGCATTTTGTAAAGCATAGCTTCCCACGTGTAATGTAATTGTGCACATTAGTTGTTTTAACACTACTTACTGTTAGTCCATATTATAGGGGTGTTCGGTTGAGCAGGTTTCTTTCACAAAATCCTGCTCCATCAATCCCCCTCTGATGGCTTTTAGGAGCCATCATAAATACTCACCATACCGAGTGCCACCTTTCATTTTGTCTAGCATTTACTTTCTTTCTCTTCTTTTATGGCACTCTCATCTAACTCTTTCATCATATCATAGTATTCGCCCTTTATTTTTTCTAACTCAATTTCTTCTCTTTTTCTCTTTCTCACTTTACTTTTATTCTTTTTTGTCTTTTGCATCTTTTCTTTCTCTTACACATTTACAACACTTATACGCTATTAATATTACTAGAACTACTATTGCTACAGAAAGAATTGGCATTATTATTTTTCCTAATAAACTACCTCCTAAGGTAGCAAACCATTTACTTACCGCAGAGAAACTCCTACCAAGTCTCTCCCAAACACTATCAACCTCCAGTTGGGTTAAATCATTATGTAATTTTGTAATATTTCTAATATATTCTTCTATCCCTTTACTTTTATCCGGGATATAGGTACAGCAGTGTTGAATCTTCAAATTGCCACAGACTCCACCCTCTTTTGCCAAAAGAATATCAAGGGCAAGTCGATTTTGCAAAACCATTGATCTGATTGCCACCATTTCAGTATCAATCATCAAGAAACCACCAGCAGTATCTGTTGATAAGCGATCAACCACTGTGGATAATTTATGAATTTTGTGTGAATTTAAAACAACTCCAACTTAGGGTAGCAGTGCACCAAAGACATCACCTACTATTTCTGAAAAACTTGCTCTTTTACTTCGTATTAGTCCTTGTTTTATTTCATTGATACTATTGTCCTCACGGTCTTTATGGTAGACCTTTGGGAAAACAATCCCAAAATAACAGCTTCCGTACCAACGTGCTGGTAGCCTATAATGGGCCTTTTTACCACACACATAATATATTCCCGGGAAAACTGGGTCAGTTCCACCCTTTAATCCCCATCCTCCAGTAATTTGGAAAGTATGCTCACATTCACTAGTGCCAATGTAATAATTATTATAGTTAGTCCTTGATCTATACAAACATAGTTTCCCCTTTTGTGACCAGTCCAGAGACATCGCAGCATATGTCTCTCCCTTCTCATAATTTCCTTCTCTAAATGCCCAAGGTGGTGCCTGTGATTTTTGTTCCTCAGCTTTCTTCTGGAAACTTGCTCTTCTATTTTCTACCATATCTAAGAACAATCTCTCTTCAATATATAAGTTACAGGTTAAATTATTTTTATAGGTATAATCTACATCTAAGGTTTTAGTAATATGGAAGAACTCTCCCATATAGCATGCACTTTTAGCACTTATTACTTTATTTAATTTCCTTACAATTGGTATTTCTGAAAATACTAAATCCATATCAGTATATTGATAATCTAGCTTACCAGTCACATAAAATAGGCTGCTGAGTACACTACATGACACACCATAGGTTAAAGAAAGGTGGTGGTATGTTATTCCTTCAGAGACAGACGAAGGTAATTTCATACAGACATAACAATCACTCACATTCATAGTATTAGTATACTCATATAACAACTTGGTAAAGACATTTAACGAAAAATCACTAATTGATTTATCATGATGGAGAATACTTCCATCCATTTGTTCTATATTAGTATTCTTAGGGGTTTTAGAAACATCTTTCATTCCTTCAATTGACACATCATTAGTATTATTTCCGATGTTATCTACACTAAAAATAGGTATGACAACAATTAACAGGATCCATATAAACGTTAATAGAAAAATACTAAATAAGCAGGTTTTAATACATTTACGTTTTAGACTAGAATTTGGTTTTTCAGTCACTTTACTTCTGCCATTTTGATGTACTACAAAAAGAAGAATACAAAATTCTAACAATCCCTTTAGTCTTCAACCTTCAAAAAAAAATTAAATTTCTAAAAAAAAAATATATAGATTTCTGTGTAATCCTACACTTAATGACTTTCTTCCTTACCCCTTCTTTTATTTCAGTCCTTTGGTCTTTCTTAAGTTTTTAGTTAAATTCATCTGACAATTTTTCTCCTTAATCTCTTTGCAGTTCCTTTTAAGGTGGTCTCAGTTTGTTCTCATCTTCTTTTTCAGTATCACTACTGTCGTGTTCTTCACTTAGACCTAAACTTTCAAACTCTTCTAGTATGATGTAGGTCCATTCAGGAGCTTTGTACTTTCTGCATGGAATTCTTGTTCTTTTTGATTTTCGGGTTACTTCTCTTTTTGTGTTTTCTGATTCTGTTTGGCTTGAGACTTAATTACTTTGCTCTGGTCTTTTACCCTACCTTCTCTTTACTATTCTGTACTTTAGTCTTCTTGCTCCACTTGACCAAATGTCTCCCTTTCTAGGTCTTTTTTTCTGTACTACTTTTTCACCTTCTGTGTTTGATTCACCATTTCTTTTATTCAATCTTCTTTTTGTCTGTCCCTCACTGTTCCCTTGTATTTCTGTTTCTGTAGGTTCAACACTTGCTTCTGATTCATCAATGAGTTCACCTTCTTCTAGCTCATTGGTGGTTTCATTCTCTTCTGGTCCAATTTCTGGCTCAACAGCTGTTTATCTTTCTTCTGACTCAACGGCAGCCTCACCTCTTTCTGACTCAACATCAGTCTCTCCAATCCCAGTATCTGGTGTCCAATGTATTTGACTTGTGCTTGGCTATTCATCTTCAAAATGTTAATTAGAATCTGTCACTCCAGACTCTTCAGCTTCGCACACTTCAGCTACTGGTTTTCGATTTTGATTTACCAGTTGCTGTACTTCAGGTCTTTCAATTGGACTTGGGACTAGGCGGGTATGGCTTGCATGTATCCAATTTGGCAAGCCAAAACACTTTACTGCTGTGGTCGTCACCAATATGATCTGGTAAGGGCCGCTCCAACGGGGTTCTAGGCACGTTTTCCTCACGTGCTTCTTGACTAGTACCCACTCACCAGGATTCAAATCATGTGCTTGGTTCCGCTGTGTCGTTGTGGCATCTTCTCCAACCTGGCGGGACACAGAATGCACCAGGTCAGCCAGTCCTTTGCAATAATCTAGCACACGATCATCAGACATATTCATCAGTTTGTTCGCAGGTATGTATGCTTGTCTCATGGCTCTTCCCATCAACACTTCATGGGGACTCAATCCAGTCTTTTTGTCAGGAATACTTCTAAGACTCATCAATACAAGGGGTAAAGCATCAGGCCATTTCAGTGTTGTGGATGCACATACCTTCCCTAAGCTAGACTTTATTGTGCCATTTATCTGTTCAACAATTCCAGATGCTTCTGGTCGATAGGCACAATGCAGCTTCTGCTCAATTTGTAATGCTGCGCAAATCATCCGAATTATTTCATTATTGAAGTGCAATCCCCTATCTGATTCCAAAGTGACTGGAAAACCAAACCTAGGAATTAGTTCTCTCAACAACAGCTTTGCCACAGTAAGGCTATCATTCCTTCTCGTTGGATAGGCCTCTACCCAGCGAGAAAACAAACAGACAATGACAAGAACGTATTTCAGCCCATTACATGGTGGTAATTCAACAAAATCTATCTGAAGTCTGGTAAAAGGACCTCCTGCTTTCCCAATTACACCCCAATTCACAACTGTTTTTCTTCCTGGATTTTGTTTTTGGCATATGGCACACCTTTGACATAAACTTTCTGCGATGGCCCTGAACTTTGGATTATACCATGTCTGCTTGAACAGTCTTACCATTGCATCTCTTCCAATATGTGTGAGTCCATGGTACATCCTGGCCATGTGAGAAAGTAAAGAATCTGGCAATACTGGTCTTCCATCATAATAGACCCATACCTCATCTTCTGCATTTTTCCTACAACCTGTTTTACTCCACTCTTCCTTTTCCTCATCACTGACTTCTTCCTGCATTTGCCTTACCTCATCCCAAGTCTCAAATGTGGTTGTGAACATAAGGTGGCATTCGGTATTTTCTCTTTCAATTGATCTGTTTATGGCCACTGTATTTTGTGCACAGTAACACGCTAATTGATCCGCGTATCTATTACCCTTTGTCACATCATCATCTCCTGATTGATGTGCTGCACATTTTACAACAGCAATTCTTTTTGGTAACTGCAAAGCATCCAATAATCCCTTTACAGTTTTTACATTCTGAATTGGGGAACCTGAGGAAGTCAAAAATCCTCTTTGCATCCATAGCTGACCGAAGTCATGTACAACACCAAATCCGTACTGACTATTGGTGTAGATGGTTACCTTTAGACCTTTTGCCAATTTACATGCTCTATCCAGAGCAATCAACTCTGCGACTTGGGCGGAGTTTACCCCATTCAAACAAGATGCTTCTAGTGCTCCTGATAAGGTGCAGACAGCATAACCAGCACATAATTCTCCCCTTTCATTTCTTAAACATGATCCATCCACAAACAACATACAATCTGATTTTTCCAAAGGTTCATCCTCTATATCAGGACTGGGGCTTAGTACAAAGCTCTGTCACTTCCAGACAATCATGTTCTGCTTCTTCTTTCACCTCCTCACATCTTGAATCTGGCAACAATGTAGCGGGGTTCACAGTAGTGCACCTCACCACTGTCACATTTTCAGCACCTAGAATCACTCTCTCATATTTAGTCAGCCGACTAGAGGTCATATGTTGAGTCCGGGTGCGAGTTAAAAGGATCTCAACAGAATGTGGTACAAATACTTTTACAGGATAACCCATCACAATTGCTTCACTCTGTTCCAAAATTTCACAAGTGGCGGCTACTGCTTTTAAACAGCCTGGTAATGCTGCAGCCACTGAATCTAGGGTGGCAGAAAAATATGCCACTGGACGTCGTGCCATTCCGTGTTTCTGAGTTAAAACTGCAAGTGCACATCCATCTCTTCACAACAGTACAATGCAAATTCTTTAGAGTAATCCTGCATTCCCAAAGCAGGTGCTTGACAAAGACTGTTTTGCAACCTTGAAAAGGATTCCATACTCTCTTCATCCAACACGATTGGATCTTTCACATCCTTTCGTGTCAACCTCTGTAGAGGTTTTGCAATCAATGAGAAACCACAAATCCACTGTCTGCAATATCCAACCATTCCCAAAAACATTTGCACTTCCTTTTGATTTCTGGGTGGATTCATTTTCTTGATCACACTGATTCTCTCTGGCGTCACCTTTCTGACCCCCTTTTCAATCTTGTGACCTAAATATTGAACTTCTTGTCTACAGTACTGCAATTTAGATGGTGATACTTTATGTCCTCCTTCTGCTAAATGGTTCAATAAAGCAATTGTGTCTGTTACACATGCTTCTCGTGTTTTTGATGCCACCAGTAGGTCATCAATATATTGAACCAAAACAGAGTTTCCAGGCATGACCAAAGTCTCCAAACATTTTTTCAAGATCTGATTAAAGATCGAAGGACTCTCAGTGTACCCTTGAGGAACTCGGCACCATGCCAAGACACGGTTTCCAAACCGGAATGCAAATAAATATTGACTTTCCGGGTGCAAAGGAATGGAGAAAAATGCCTGACACAAATCAATAACGGTGTACCATTCCGCATCACAGGGGATTTGATAAAGAATTACTACTGGATTTGGCACTATTGGACAACATGGCACTACAATTTTATTCACCTTTCTCAAATCTTGTACTATTCTATATTTCCCATTAGGCTTTTTGATTCCAATAATGGGCGAATTACAGGGACTGCTCATTATTTCTTTTAAAATTCCTTGTTCAATCATTTAGTCAATCGCAGGTATGACTCCTGCAATTACTTCTGGACTCATTTTGTATTGTGGGGTATTTGGATATGTAGCACCATTTTTTACTGTAATCTGAATTGGATCTACATTTGTCATTAACCCAATCTCCTTTCCTGTGAAATCCCACACATCTGATTTCACTGTACCTTTTAATTCTTCAGGCAAGTCCTCCTCAGTGAGGAGTGAATATAATTCACTCACTTCTGATTCTCTCTGGGCCATCATTACTTTGTACTCAACATCCTCATCAGGTGTCATAAAAGCAACACCATCCGGTGTACAATAAATGGTGCAATTCATTTTGCACAATAAATCTCTGCCCAAGAGATTAACGGGACTGGAATCACATACCACAAACCGATGCATGTCTTTGAAATTTCCAATATGAACTTCTATCGGGGCTGTGACAGGAGTTCTAATATGTTTATTTGCAACGCCTACAACTTGGATAGTTTCTCCCGAGAGGGGTAGGTTTGGAATTTCTGCTGCTCTCACAGTAGAACGGGTAGCACCAGTGTCCAACAAGAAGGTGATATCTTTACCTTCTACCTTTCCATCCACAAATGGACCTGACTGATCTACCTCTAAAGATGCACCACGTACGCACTCTTCCACCCCCTCAGGCACCGTCATTGAGACGAATCCGAATCACTCTCATTACACCGCATCAAATATTGCGAAACCAGTGGATTCTTACCAAACTGCTCTCCTCCGTGGAATCCAGTACTTGCACTGTACATCTGCATGTGAGCATTCACATTACGGGACATAGGAGGTTGTGGCACCTGTAACTGTGGAGTAAATACCTGCTGCTGCTGCTGTTGATTCCCAAACACCTCATTCTGCATCTGTGGATTTAAATTTTGATTTACTTCATTACCCTTTTGACCAGATCTACACTCATTCTTCCAATGTCCAAATTTTCCGCACGCATGACAAGGAAATTTCTTTTTAGCCTCTTCCTTACTCATTTTAAATTTTCCTTTACCTCCACTATTTACCTGACCAGTCTGATTTTGACTTTGTTGCCCATTACCATTTTCCTGTTGCTGTTCTGCCATCTTCACTTGGGCCCACATCATTTTCTCTTTCAACTTTTTAAGCCTTGAATCAATGTCATCACTACAGTACTTTGCATACCTCAAAATCTCATCTATTGATTTACTCTGCCAGCAGAGCATATGCTGCTGTATCATTGCACTAATCTCTGGTTTCAATCCATATACGAACCGATACACAAAATGTCCCATATCTTTGTCTCCAATATTCTCAAACCCACTGTACTGCTTAAACACTTGTAACAGTCTCTCATAATATGCATGCACCGACTCTTTAGGCTCTTGGGTCGTCCTGTCAATCTTAACCCAATCTGTTTCTTTAGGAGAAATCTTCCCTTTCAAGAAAGTAATGACCTGATGGTACTTTTTCATCACCTCTTCAGATGGTGCACCTGTTCTTGCATCCCTGGGATATTCATCCTTAGGCCAGTCAACAGTAATTTTACATTCTGTCCACAAGTCAGCTGGAACCACTATTTCGAAAAGACCATCTAAGTCTTTCAACAACACCTTTGAAACTTTTACAAATCTATCTACTTGTTTGTACCATTCAACTGGCTTCTCTCGCAATCTGGGAAAATCATTGGTGAATGATAATATGTCTTGTCTAGTCCAAGGTACGTGAACATATCCACCACCTGGAACTTCTCTCATCGGACATGCCCTTTCAACTTGCTCGGTTTCCTTTAATGGAAACATGGAAGTTCCCTTACCAGTAGTTTCTTCCTTCTTTTTCATCCACTTACTCCTCCATCGTTCTATATTTCCCCATTTCTTCAGTATATTCATTAATTCTTTTATCTGCAATCTTTTTCCTGACATATTCAAACTCTCTAAATCCTTGTCAGTAAAAGCCATTCTGTACGTTTTCTGCAACACCTTCGACTTCTCTATATCTACACCAAACTCACTAGCAACTTCTGATAGTTTCTCATGAAAATTCTTCGCTCTCCAAGTAATACTTTTACACAAAAACAGCAACTCTTCCTCACTATAAGTCCCTAATCTATCTGGACTTACTGTTCCAATAATCATCTCTTCTAAATCTACTTTCAATTGACTCACATTTATACTCTGTGGTTGAGCTTTTGGCTTGGTCATTTCTTTTATCCAGTTAGTTAATTCTTCTGGAGAGGGACCTGCTGAACTCCCTGCTACTGGAGTAATATTTGGCCCTATTTTCCTTGGGTCTAATTGAATACTCCTCCTCTGGGTTTCTGTTAATAAATCATCAACCGGTAGGTCTAACAGTGTGGTATTTTGGTCATCTTGTCTATTTTCATTTGTTACTGACACTATTTCACTCCTTACACTACTTCTTGGAACTGACAATGTGTGTACTTTTGGCAGAGTCGATTTATCTCCAAATAATGGAACCACGGGACCAATTGTCACTGGTACCGTTAATGCTTCTGCATTCAAATTTAACTGATTTAGTTTCTGTACCTGTTCTATTCTAGCCTTATTTAACAAACTCACTTAATTTTCTTGCACTATTCTAGCTATTTCGTTAACTTGGGGAGTCAATGGGGTTACCATTTGTGGGGTACTTGGAATCATCTCTCCTGGATTTTCTTCATATGGCGGAGGTCTTTTAGTCATAATTTCTTCTAACAATTCATCATCAGTTTCATCCAAGCCCTCTCCGGACAGTTCTATATTTTTCTTTTTCTCTTTACACTTAGTACCTGTCTGAATGCCTACTGTCAATACTGGATTTAGACCCTCTGTCACTACAGCTCTTCTCCATCTTTTCATCTGATCTTCTCGCCTCTCAAATGGATATCTAGGCATACAACTTCTGAATCTTCTACCACTTCTATATTTTTCTCGCTCAAAAGCTTCTACTTCCCATTCTTCCAACGCTTCATATTGGGTAAGTCTAGGATTTGGTTCTAGTGAGTTCATCTTATTTCTCAAATTCTGTAAAATTCTCACATTGAATGTACCAAACTCAGGAAAAGCTAACATTCCATCGTCCTTCGTATATTTCATCCAGTTTTCTAACCAAACACACGTATGGTACCCTCGCTCCATCATCATAAAAGAGTCAGGTGTTCTTGGAGGTGGAATTGGTATTCCCTCTCTAGTCCCAATTTGTTTATCTTTCTTAAAGAATTTCTTTATTGTTTTCAGCAAACCCATTCTCAAAACTCTCCTTTACTAATGTGGTTTTCTCAACAATAACGCAAACAACATTTCTCAGTATTTCCCTCTTCCCTATTAGCTAAATTCTATCCTATACCAGCGTGACTCGCACCGACCAACCAATCACAGCTCCCTACGTAACCACAGTCTCAACCAATGTCTGCGCGACTCACTCCAGTTAACCAAATTGGAGCTCGGTTCACACCCGCTTTCTGACCAATGCCAGAACGGCCTTTTGTGATGTCAGTTTTTACTCCTTCGACTGACCCTCCCTTTACAATCTACTCTCGATACACGCCAGCATCTTCGATCAATACCAGCGCGACTTTTTGTGACGTCAGTATTCCCTCCTTCTACTGACCCCTCCTTTACAAAATCTTACGACAATGTTTTTCTGAGTTTTCTTAATCAAAATTCTTGTTAGTAACAACATAAAAACAATGCTACCTTGTCTGCTCCACTAAATAAAGAGATAGTTTTCATCTTTCCAAGAGATCCTTACACTGCAAGAAACAATAACGACCAGTGTTATCTCACTTTTCTAACAAGCTCCGGGGTGACCTGTTACTCCTATAGGGATAAAGCCGAAGTTTCACAAGAGGAATTTTTTGGCATTAAAAAGGTGTCCTGTTACTCCCCCGGAGATACTGCTAGAGTTTCAAAAGTGGACCCTTCGCTATTTCAGACACTCTACTAACATACGAATTTTCCCTAATTATAACACTGACAGCCCTACGTAGCTTTTCAGTATTATTATAACAGACAAAGTACTTCTGCAGTGTAATTTCTTTACCACACTCTTCTTCTGCCTACTTCAGGCAAATTCCTTCCTGGGATTCCTCATCAACTCCGTACCTGTACTTCTAGACAACATAGAACATGACACTAACTCTTCATGTTAAAACATATAATCAATATTCAATAGCCATTTACCAAACTAATCAATAATTAAACCGTCCTCTGCTTACCAAGAAACTGATCCAGCGCGAACCCAATAAATTGATCAGGGAAAAATATTCAATAACATCATGCTTTGGCCCATATACATTCACCCAAATCCCTGATGCGCTGGTGTCAAGTTTGTTAACTTTTCTTCAACTTATTCCTGTTATTTATGCTCAAAATTAAAACATCCTGTAATTATAATCGACTTTTCATCTACTTGGTCGATGGACCAATTAGTTGAAGAGTTGATGGCAATGGTAATTCTCCAAAATAAAGATTAACCTTTAGAAAACTGACTAAATGACCACAAACTCTCGGTGTGATTTAATAATTTTATCTAGTAATAATAAATGCTCATAGCGATCACATTCATAAGCTCAAACACTGGAGACCTCATGAGAGAGAGTAATGAACTAATCACAGTATCAACGGAACTATTATTCAAATATACGTTGCAAAGAGTGGATAGATGAAGAGACATTAGATACAAATGAAATCAATCAATTAAAACCATCAATTTAGAGGGGATAGATGAAGAGACAAAAGTTCAATGACAAGAATACGACTACAAAAATAGTTTCAGCAATATCAAGTTAGATCAAATACAAACCCAAGGGATCTGTACGGGGAAAACCACCACCCAGGCCTAGGTAGTAGCGGGGACCCCTGAATCAAGAGTCAGGGATCAAAGATTCAAGAACCAGTACAAGGACAGGACAGGAAACAGCTAGGCCTCTCAGCTCACCGACGATACAGCGACGCTTCCCTCTCTCAGCCTAAGCAACCCTCGAAGCTCAAACATCACCAACGCCAGCCACACCCTCCTAAAGTACCTATTCTTATACCCTAAAAGTACATGTCCGTCCCACACTAGTTGCTAATTTCACATTTTCTAGCTAAGGGACTGGTTGGGTTCTAGGGGTGGAGTGTCACCCCACTATGAAATCATCTACTTTTGACTACACCATTGTTTTAAACATTTTTTTTTATACAGTCATCAATACTTCTTCTCTCTTATGAGCACACATGCAACAATTTATTGTACATTTTAATAAATTTAACAACAACAGGTTCCGTTCCCACGATGACACTCGCTTTGGCTGCCTTTCAATGTTATGTCCTTCACCAGGTCAGGCCTTTTCAGCTTTGCACAGCAGTTCAGTCACGTGGTCACATGGTTCATACTCGCTCCTAATTCCACCCCTCCCTTTGTTAGGCCAATTTAAAAACATGGAGGACTTGTCCATTACTAAAAGAACGGAAAAACTAACATTTATTAATTATGTGACAATGCAATTTTCACGGTTTACCACCCACTTTGGCTTTACTTCATATTAACGGTTAGCCTAGCACAGCATTAGTAGGAAAGCTGCAATTTTTATTAGTTTAAAGCAACACTCACTATGTTTTTTTCCAATACACGTGCAGTTTTGCCATGCAAACCTCCTAGATTCGTTTCAAAACACAAGATTATTACATTTCCGGTTATTTACGCATTAATTCTGGTTAGTTCATGCATTTTGTAAAGCATAGCTTCCCACGTGTAATGTAATTGTGCACATTAGTTGTTTTAACACTACTTACCGTTAGTCCGTATTATAGGGGTGTTCGGTTGAGCAGGTTTCTTTCGCGAAATCCAGCTCCATCACAGGTAAAAGCTGTCTCCGCTGGCTGGGTGATTGGACCATGCTTCCTGGTTGTCCCGGCTCTGTCCGGCCTCTGCGCATCCATGCTGCTGCCACTTATTATGCCCTTTACACTGGAAAAAGTCACATAATCAGCCCCTGATACAAAATTCCTTCTTCAGGAGGCCACAGGGCAACGAGTTTATGATTATGATTCTGAGCTGCATTCCCTGCGGTCTCGAATCTCTTGGGGGTCTTTCTGCAGGGCCGGTTCTAGGGTTTGTGGAGCCCTATGCAGAAAAGGAACATGCTAGGCCCCTCTAAGATGTGAAATCACACGTAGTGACATCAACTGAACATTTCTTTCCTGTAATTGTTGAAGTAACTTTGCAACAAACTACTTAACTAGTGTGGATATCAATTAAATGGCTAAAAATATAAATAATAATCCTAATAAAAATGAGTATGTATATTCTAAAGCTATATTATGTAGCTGAAAATGCTAGGCCTAGGTTTTTCCAAAACGGATATGATTATTGTGATGTTCACTAATTGTTTCCAGATTAGGGCATGATTCAAATTTCAAGTCAGATTGCACCAGAACTATACAGTGGGTCTTTAACTTCACTAGTGAAAAGGGAGGGCTGGAGAGTCGCTTGAAGATAAAGCATTTAGTTTTCAGTAGACATGGGGGATCAACACAAAAGATACATGCTATGTTGGGTGAGTGACCTGCAAGAGCTGCAGCCAACAATAGAAGACAATGATTCCAAAATATAAGAAGAGGTGACAGCACAAATCTTATACGCAGGTGGGGTGGCTAATGTATTGGCAGGCAGAAGCAACAAAGGCTGGAACATGTTCTGCACATGACAATGAGCCAGCTGGCTTTGCGAGCACAGTCAGACTAACTCTGTGCATGCCATACCTTAAGCTGTAACAGCCTTTTGGGTTGTGCACCAGCGGCCAAGCCAGCCCAAGCAAGGAGCTCAGTTTATCCACAGTAATAAAAAAAATAATCTCACCAAGTGGCCCGGCCATAGGCTAACTATGGATTCTTCACCTTTCCTACCGGAATCTAGCCTCTTCCTTAGACCTCACAGAACTTAAGTTTTGCAGAGTGGGCTACAGTCCATTGTCACTTTTCAGGACACTTTGCACACACAGTACTATTGTAAGATGTTTGTTGGGTATTAAGGGGAACCATTAGTCACAGATCACATAATTTAGTGTTTCATTCTATAACCACCTGCTCTAAATCAGCCCCTTTTAAAAGACATAGCTAGGTTGGCTGAATAAGGTGCTAATCTGGGATGATTAATATGACATACTGTGTTTGAGTTAGGCCTGGGCGCATTTCGTGGAGTTCTGCTACGCGGAACTCCAAGAAGTGACAACCTGTCGCGACCACTGCATCGAGAAATCTGACCGCCCTTTGAGAAATCTCACCAGGAGGTTGATTTTCCCCGCTCACACTCTCCAACTAGACCTTGGCAAGCACGAGCGAGGAAAAATCTAGCCGGGAGGTGGATTTTCCCTGCTCGTGCTCGCCAACTTGACGCTGACAAGCGTGAGCGAGGAAAAAAACTCCAGTCCACTCTGCGGAGCGGAGTTTTTGCAAGCTCCGCGGAGTGCTGAAAACTCTGCAAACTCCGTGAACTGTGCGGAGTTCACCGCTCAGGGATAGTTTGAGTTCCAGTACCTTCATCACATCCTAGAGTAAGCTTTGACTGCTCGCTATTGCCACCTTTGGAAAGACAAGTTTCTTAAAATAATAACTCTTATCCAAATTAAATGAAATAGTCAGCTCTGAAACAACAATCGTAAAAACTCAACAGATGTTACCAATTAATCAGCTATTGTCCCTGACCAAAAGAAAATGTCTCACAATATACTTCTTCTTTTTTCCTTTTGCAGGAAAATATTGAGGCATTCGAGAAACGGGCAGCAAATAAATTGGTAGGACCTTATGATGAGGCAAGCAAGATATTCTAAAGGAAGTTCAGGGCAGGAGCTATGATCTCTACATCTCTGGACAGGACATGTGCAGGAACAGGTCCCACTGGAAGTGAGAATTAATAGAAAGGGCAAGAGGAGTAATGACTATTAGTGATTGGACATAATTCTTTCTTTTGTTGTGAGTCCTGCAGGACACCCTTCTTTTCGTCGACGCAGAGGCAGGGCGCTCTTCACACCGTAGGCACTTCAAGTACCCATTTAATTCCTAGTATTATGCAGATGCAGCAATTCGATCTCTGAAGTTCTTTCAACACATGGCTGTGAGGGCCATGGGAGGGTCCCCCTCCCTCCCTTACCTGAGCCTCCCAGCCCTGCACCTCTGCTGCTCTCTGGTCCTCATAATGCTGAAATATTTTGAAAGGCAGTGTTCTGGTGCAGGCCCCTTAGTTGTGATCAGGAGCGCGGCCCTGGGCAGTTGCCCACACTGCCCATACCTAACACCGGCCCTGTCTCTCTGTGGCTCACCCTCTTCCGCTCTCGCCATCATGCCGGGTAAGGGTGCGGCTTCTCCAAACGGCATGCTAAACTGACACACGCATTCCCTTGCCTCAAACCCAATTTCAATATTTACAATTAGAAGGGTTGTCCCTTTTGCATCCATATTTCATATATGATGAGTTGTTTTAAGTGTTTACATTTGTATCACTCTATGTGCCCCCAGAAAGTGTATAAACTTTAAAAAAATATACATACATCTAATGACTAATTTGATCATCATTTCTGGCTGCAAGTTACAGCACATTGCATGTTAAGAAGATGTCATTAATTCGGACTATAGAGTCCATCTGAACCACCGACTGTTACAACAATACATTATTAGAAAATATTTCAAAAAAATCCCTGCAAAATCTTGATTTCACTGTTTTAGTAACAGCAGCAGACTTGTGTTGCTGATTGAGTCAGTAAGTATTATGCATTTGAAGATCTGAAAATAAAATATTAACCCCTGTGTGCTATCCTTTGTATTCTTTTTCACATTCTTAGTGGATTAATTCATGCCAAATCGAAATGAAGCGAATGCACTTAGGTATATAAAATGAGCATCCAAATTACTAGGTACCTGATGGTAATGCAAACATATGAATTAAATGGACCCAGCAAGTCCATTAATTTTTACCTGTTGTGGAAATAAGTGGTCTGCTACTGCATCAGACTCAAAGTTAGTGCACTGCAGCTGAGCCGTTTCCATGCCCAATGAAGCCTGTGCTGAGCAGCGCTTTATAACATGCAGCTTGCCACAAAAGAGGCTTCTTGGTTTCCAAGAATGGGCTTACTGGGCGGCAGGGCGTCAGATGAATCAGTACATTGTATCAAGCATACTGTAATCAACAACCGGCATTTTTCTCTCACTTGATCATCATTACAGAGAATGGCTTTAGCTTCATTTCTTTCATTAGCAGAGAAAATCTGAGGACAATTGTTAAAATAAATCTTTTGAAAACTTCCCTCGCACAATGGAGGTCCTAGCCTTAGGGAGCACACTGATGCCTCCATTTTCACTTACAGTATTAGGGCAAGAGTACGACTCATTTGTGAATTCTTTTGGCTCGGCTGCTTGGGAGTAATGATATAATTTCGTAAATCACAGACAGAAAATACACAGACCAATATTTCTCTGCCTATGCATTATCTACTGAAAAGGTAAGTGAGCACGGCTACCTGCTGGAGGAAAGTTAATTTGAGAAGAAATGTTATTGTGCAGAAAGAAATTACCTCACACACCATTTACTGGTGTGTGTGATTAAAAGAAAGCCTCACTAATGACTCTACACTGTATGTATAGAAATAACACAAAGATGTTGACCTGGTCAGTGTCAACCCCTTAATTTGAAACCCACCTTTCTTTCTCAAAGATATTTTAATATTTCCCAAACAGGTCAGGGTTTGAATTGCATTAAATGCTGTTCTGTACAAGCATAGCCATATTATTGTTTTTTGATTTATATCATACCTTATAGCTATTTGGGCTTTATGTCCCAGATTTATTATTTCACTGTAGTAGAATGGCATTAGAGCAGATAATGTGTGTCAAAGAAGAGGCATCAAAAGCACTTCCTGTGCACTTGACAGGGTGACAAAATATTTCTCCTATCCTTTTCTAATTGAGCGGTAGCACAAAAGGAGACATTATAATAATATTAATAATAGTTACATGGATATTTGTAGGTACTGTGTAACCCTTCAGTCCATTTCCCCTGACAATGGCGCTTACAAAGAGATTTCAAAATAGAACATCACACAATATGAATGCCACTTCTTTCTATCTAACATTTTAAAAACATCATTGAAATCAGAAAGTTCATTTACAAAGGACTGGCAGTTGCAATCACAGCAATAATGCAGTGCTGAGAAAAAAGAGGGTAATTGGTTTGGTAAAGATCGCTTTCCATTACACCATAAAGCACTACACAATAGGAAAGGTCGCCAATTAAGCAATCATGAATACCAAGTACTGAAGCTGATGAAAATAGGGCAGTGGTTTAAATAGATTTGCAAGCAATTTACCTTTTCACAATGTTGGCAATCTGATGCAATTTGCTTGCAATTTTGTCTGCTTTCAGTAGCACTCGAGGCTGACACTACACAGACCAAATGGCAGAGAGGCCTACATAGAAAATGTAAAACTATCTTGGCTGCATCAGGGGACCAGAATGGTGGTTCATCAGGAAAATTACAACAATTAACATAAGTGCTGCAAAAATCAACACTTTAAATGTCACACTCACTAGTCCGTCCAAAGACTGTAAAAGTACCATCGCCATTGCTGGACTAACAGTAAATATGAAGCAATCACCAACAAGCCTTGAGGCTGATGGCTTTACAATTGATGTGACATTCTCCAAGCGAAAAAATAGCCTCTCGTTTCACAAAAGCAACTATTCCATCTATTTGGATTTAAGATGAATTATATCAACACAAAACTTTTGCATTCGTTGTTGTGACTTTTTTATTGACAACACTTGCTTTTACCACACACAGAATTTTTAACGCCTCAATTTGCTGGGTTAGTGTACCGAAATTCATGTTTTCACACACTGCAGTTTCAAATGTAATAAACTGATCAGAATTTTTGCATTGGAAAAATTATTCATGCATAAGTTATCAAACCAGAGTTAGTATAAACATTGGAACTAAAGCGGGAGCTTCAGCTCTGGTATCTTCTTATGGAATCGCTTACTCTTAGTGTTTTAGGAATAAACACTGACTACTCTGGAATAAATGTTTTAAAAAATATCGTTGAGAAACAAGCAGATAATATAGGTGCTATCTAAACTTGATCACTGCTCTAAAATAATAAAGCGTCAAACTTGGTGCTTCAATGCAAAGCAGAAAGAGGAGAAAGCATGTGACAGTATTAAAATCTATTATTAAATGGGGAAAGTAACTGTGCTTATTGACAGGCTTTGGCCAAATTAATAGAAGTCCCTGATTGGTCTCCTTGACTGATTTTCTGCTTATGTGAGATCAGTTTCGTCCGCCATCATGCGTGACCTGCAATGTTCTATATACAGCTCAGCCACACGTTAGGGATGACTGCACTATATAAGAATATCTAAATAAATCAGACAAATATGTTTCATGTGTTTCTTCGGTGTTGCAAGCCATAGTGGTAAAGCAGAGTAAAGTTTGAAAAGTTGGTGCCGTTTTGTAGAATTTCTTTTTTACCTGATATAGTTGTATAACTTTAATGACCTACTTCTAGATGCTGCTATGAGTA
This sequence comes from Calotriton arnoldi, assembly GCA_963921515.1. NCBI lineage: Eukaryota > Metazoa > Chordata > Amphibia > Caudata > Salamandridae > Calotriton > Calotriton arnoldi. The sequence continues at coordinate 82,851 of CAWUFW010018233.1, forward strand.
CTTTCTATTAACTAAGTCACAGAGGGCCACATGTTTGGCCATTTCCTTTTGTGACTTGCAATTTGCGAGTTTTAGCGTCTCACAATTTGCGAGTCGCACAACAAAATGTATTAATGTGACTCATGCACATTTTGGGCAGCTGCGACCAGTCCACGTAAGGGCGGTGGGGTTGGGCTAGGGGGAGATTCGACAGACTTCCACAAGGGAAAATGTATTAAATAATTAATTTTCCCTCCTCGTCGTCTGTCGAAATCCTCCCCCACCTGGCCCCACCGCCCCACAGCTCTTACCTGACCGGGCCGCGGCTGATTTTGCGATTCCCAATGGGGTCGCAAATGACCTGCCTCCTCAATAGTCATGAGGAAGGTTGGATTTTGTGACCCTTTGGGAATGGGCAATAGCACAGGGATGGTGGCCTGCTGGGATAGCAGACCACCATGTCTATGTTTGCTTTTTAAATAAGACAACTTTAAAGGTAAAAAGGGATGTATTAGAAAAACAAAAATGAAATGTTTCAGTTTAATTTTTTTAGAGCAGGCAGTGGTCCATAGGACCACTACTTGCTTTAAAAAAACGTTTTCGCTGCCAATCACAAAGAGAATTCCCGTTTGCAAGTGGCTTGCCACTCACTTGAAGTATATAGCTTGCAAAAATTGTTCGCAAGGAACTCATTATAGGAAAATTGCACTTTAACAAGTATATAATTTGCAAAAATTCAATCATAAATCAGAGAGGTAAGTATAGAATTTGATAAATTTTCTATACCTAAATCAATTAGATGCGTGTAGTATTAATCTTTACAAAACGAAGTAGCCCAAGAAGTATGCTGGTCTTACTCACTTCAGCCAAAATGAGTAGTGTGTTTATTCATTATTACAAAAATCTTTATAAGGAAATTCTAAAACAATGTACTCACACCCAGTATATATACAAAGTATATACTTGCCAAAGTGTAATTGTCTTAGAATGAGTTCCTTGTGAACAATTGTTGCACGCCATATAGCTAATACCCAGTTCATAGGGACGTATGGGTTGCTCTTGTGTTTCTAAAATACCCACTTGAAGTAGGCAGTAAAATGTGATTGTTTTGCTACGCATCCCGGTCGCAAATACAATCGTACATGCCCTTGCAACTCGGTGTTAGGAAGGGACGCCCTTGGCATGCCCCATTATAATAGCTACTCGCAAACACTATTTTGAGAGACGATAACAGGTTACTCACTCACAAAATAGGGTTACTACTTGCTACAACCCTTTTTAGTGGTCGCAAGTGGCCCGAATCTCAGTTTGCGACCACTAAAAATGGTCGTACATGTGGCCCAGAGATTCAAATAGAAAATTAAACCGGACAGCACACTTTGTGGAAATTATACAAAATGCCTAAAAATTATGCAAACTTATGAAGTAATACAGGAAATGTAGTTCCAGAACCTCACGTCCAAAATAGACATGACAAGACATGTTTCGGCCAAAAAGAGCACAAAATCATGTGTGACACAAGAGCAGCCATTTTGTAGGGTGTGGCACATCAGACTCCAGCTTGTTTCTGCCTACCTATTTCCTCACGCATCCCTGTCCAGTGTGACCCTTTTCCTACCGACCTATCCTATTTTTTCACTTTATTTTCAGTTTCTGTCTTGTTTCCCTGCCGGTCTGCTTTAATGTTTCATATTTCTGTCTGCTTTCTTTTTGTCACTTCTTGCCCTCCAGTCATGGCAGTGGCAGACGAGGAGTCCCACTGTTGAGGATGCTACAAGGAGGTGACATTCATTTTACATGAAGCTCCTCCTTCCCTTCACGTTGGCAACACACCCTGCAAGGAGTATAGCTTTATGGAGTGCACTCTGCATTCACCACATTTCTTTTGGTAAATGGATGTGCTTTGCACCCTTTATCTACTTCCAGTTTAGCAACAAAATATGTGGAAAGGGCATAGCCCATAATGTGAGTTCATTTTAAATTTAGTTTGTTGTGATTCAGGTTTTCAATTTTCACATTTACTTCTTAGGGGGCCGATTACGATGTGGCTCCTAAAGGCACCGGCCTACGGTCGGAGCCTTTACAGCTGGATCGTAATGAGCCGTTCGGTTGGAAAGGAAACCAGCCGGTCATTCCGGCTGGCTTCAGATGGGCTTGGAGAGCCGGTCCACCAGTCGGAATCTAGCCTGTAATCTCAAGGGCGGGTATTTCCGCCCTTGAGATTACGATGACGGTTTCCGACATGGTTCCCATGCTGGCCTGTCCGACATGGAAACCATGTTGGAAAGCGTCTTCGGGGCCTCCAGCAGGGCCCCCTTGGGTGCACAGCCTCCGATTGGAGGCCAGTTGATCCCAGCCACGGGCTGCAGGGATGAATCGCACCTCCCATTTTACTATGGGAGCATGCATTACGCCCAGTTTATGGCCGGAATGCATGCTCTCATAGTAAAATATAGGAATGCGACCGAACAGTGTTCGGTTGCATCCTAATGGGGCAGTCGAGACCACCGACCGGGTGTCGTTTGGTCCCATGACCGATGCGGTGTCGAGCGGAAGTGATCCGCCCAACATCATAATGACCCCCTTAGTGCCTTTCCACAGCAGAAATTGGTAATCAAAGTACCTATAGCAGAAAACCACCTTGTCAGTATATTTGGAATTTTCTTCAGTCTAGAAACCTCTCTCACCCCACCACCCAACCATTAGGTGCATGTGCTCATTGCAGTTTTGTGAATCTGACGGTAAGTACAGTCTTCAACAATATGGTGTTGTTGTTTAAACTGTACCCGAACATGTCCTGTATCATGTTTTTTTACTTCAGCTAGTGCACTGCCATTGTCTCTAAAATATAACTGAAGGTTTGTATTCCATCCTCATTTTCTATATTGGTCTGTGGAGAACATTTGCCTGAAGTGATCAACAGATATTCTGTTTGCCATGGAATATCCTTGAGCCTCATCAGGAAATTATTGCTGTTTGCAATGGTAGGGTTGCTATCGCTGATTGTATCAATATATTTTGGTGTATGTTCCATTAGACTCTCTTTGGGTGACACAGTGGGCCATTTTGTTGGGATCATCACATTTTTGGAATGAATTAAATTACCAATATTGTCTTGAAATTCATTCTTTGAGGCGAGACCTGTAGCCACCCCTCCACATGCATCCAACCATTATGCTGCTCATGGCCGTTGGTCATGTGCAGTGGAGAGTGCATAGTATTTTAAATAAGTAGGACTTGTAGGTTTAAATTTTACATTTTTCACTGCTGTAAGGCTATCTCCCCATAGACTAATACTTGGTTACCTTATTACACTGAACAAGTGCTAATTTCAGTTTGGGAGCAGGCAGAGAAATGATTTTGCACTCAAATGAATTGTAATTTAAAATCCTTTTTAATGGCGAAGTCGGATTTTAGGTTATACATTTAAAAATGACACTTTTAGACATTGGCCTTTTTCTGCTTAAACCAAATGTGCCTTTCTGCCAGCGTACTGGGTCACATGACTTTGAATGGCTCTGCTGATGTGGGTTGTGTATTGCTTCCAGACAGTGAGACTTCTTTTTCTCACTGTCTGGAAGCAATACAGGTGTGATGTGAGAGGGACTTCCTGACAGGATGGTAGGGGTGCAGCTGTACTCTATCCTGATTATTATTCAAAGGAATCAGACACCAGGCCATGCCCTTGCCTTTGTCACCATAGATAGTTTCAAGCCAGAGAAAGAGAAAGAACTGTCAAGAACCAGTTTTGTGGGTAGGTCAGGGTATTCCCCCACAGAAAGGCTGGCACCGGGTAAAAAGGTAAAAAAAAAAAATGGCGCCTTCAGAACCTCTAATCAGAACATTCCTGGATCTGTGTAAGTCTTCCCTGCAGTTTGATGAAGAAGGACTGCCCTGCTGACTAAAGAAAGGATTGGACCTGCTTGTCTTGAACCCAGGCTACCCAAAGTGACACCAAGTCTCAGTTGGCTGACCTCCTGTTTGAGCTAAAGTGACACAGCAAGCTTCCAGAGGCCTTTTCTGCTTTCCAGCTGACAATACCCAACTGTACCAAACCTGGTCCCCTCTGCTGGCACTGTGAGAGGGAGTCCGTACCCCCCAAGTGCTGTCCTCAAGGTCCTGGACTCTTGGCTGTAATCAGAGTATGCCCCTCCTGGCACAACTGAAGGTTTTACCAGAACCAATGGAGCACAGTGCAGCCGGATAACAGACCTCACACCACAGCACCTAGCACCTCCTAACAGGGTGGCTTTGCCGGACCCGATGTAGCCCTGCACATACTGATGCAGCTCTCTAGCGACAATTTCACCAGAACCGATACAGCGCAGCCTGACACAGAACCTGTCATTGCAGAATCTCACAGCTCCTGACCAGTGACTTCACCAGACAGTGGCGTAGCTAGTGCTATGGGTGTCAGTGGCGGTCTCTGCGTTTGCCGCCCTGCGTTTGCCACAGTAAAGAGGGGAGGTGCTGGTGAGTATTTTCTCTGTTTGCTGCCCTGCGCTGCAAATGCATTGAGTAGCGGGGGAGTTACTGCTGCCTCCCCGAGACTGCAGGTGATAGCGGTGGGGGAACTGCCGCCCCAAAAACTCATGCTGCCCAGTGCGGACCGCCCCCCCCCCCTAGCTACGCCACTGTCACCAGAACCGACGCAGCATGGCACGGCTTGACACAGGACCTTCCGTCGCAGCACCTCTCAGCTCCTGATCATTGGATCCACCAGAACTGACATAACATGACACGGACCAATGCACGTTTTGTGCTTTTTGGAGCTGTTCTCAACTAAACCTTTGAAAACTCATATCTCCAGTTCCACTGATACGATTTTTGTTGTTTTTGGTATCACTTTATAATTAGAATTTTACTCTATTTTCTACATTGGTTTGGGATTTTTCTTTTATTTTGTTTTCTCTTTAATACTGTTTGAGTCATGCATAAATACTTTACAAATTGCCTTTAAGTTAAGACTGACTGCTTTTGTGCTTAGCTACCAGAGGATTACACACAGGTTAATTTTGTGGCTTTTGTAATTCACCCTGACAAGGATTGTGTTTATTATTTGAGGGGGCTCCCACCCTTCTCAACTAATAACCCAAATTCTTATAGTATATGTTTATTCTATCTTAAACAAATGGGAAATAATGGATGGCTTGGCTCATGGCACAATTCTCTTTGCTGACATCCTGTGTTGAAATCTCATATGGAGCAAACACAAAGAGATGATGGGCGGAGCATTGAAACTTTTCAGACACTCACCCCCAGTCACAGATCTGGGTTGAATCCATCATCGTTCTTTAGCTCACTTCGCCACCCCAGTTCAGACCGAGCCATATGCAACTCAGTCTTGACCCTGTTTCTCATAGGAACAGCCCAGCCCGAACTGCCAAACCAGGTCTTCCCTGGACCGAAAACAAGCATCCTGGGACCAGTTTCGGGGTAACACTCCTCATCAGCCAGGCTAGCTTGAATCCAGTGGCAAAGTGAGCAAGGAACCCACGTCTGGGCATACCCTGCCAACTTAGGGTGAACAAAGAAAACACGAGGAGATGATGGACGGAGCACTGAAACTTTGACTCACCCCCAGTCACAGATCTGAGTTGAATCCATCATCTTTGTTTAGCAACCGGTCCTAGGATGCTTGTTTCTGCTCCACGGAAGACCTGGCTTGGCAGTTCGGGCTGGACTGTTCACATGAGTTCTAGTTCCAGCATCATTTTCATGATGTTGGGGAGCACAAGCAGTCACAGCTGCTTTTCTAGCAGATTCTCTACTCGAGAAGCAGCTAAATGCACTCTATAAGGCGTTTTCAAGTGAATATTCTGCTCCGACTGACCGTTCAGGCTGTTTTTTTTAGTGCAAATAGCATTTTTTACAACAAGAAGGAATGGCCCTAGAAACTCCAACTTCCTCTTCCTTTCTGGCAGACTCCTCCCAGTGCTTTGTCCATCTCCTGGTCACTTTTCATTTGGATTTTGAGGTGGAAGGTTCACTCTCTTTGTCTGCAATTTCTGCTGCATATATACCATTAGATTTGAAGGACCTTGTTTTTGTGATATCACAAGTAAGTTCAAAAACTTTTGTATAAGGGTGTTGTTTGTTTGATAGAGGGCATGCACCAGTATTTATTTGTACTTTTATTCGATTTTTAAATTTGATTGTGGTGGTTGGCTTGGGGTTTCTATAAGGGCCTAGTTATTTTTTGCATTTAATTTTTATGTTTTGTAAGGGAAAACGTTGCACAGTTCAGTACATTTTCTCCATCTTTGTTAAATTTACACTATTTGTTTATTTTACTATGTGGCCTAGCCTGCCCACGGGCTGTACAGCCACCACTATTCATTGGGTACATGAAACAACTGTTTCTGTAGTATATGTTGTTTTAAAACATCATGTAGGCCAGGGATGGCATTGGATAAACATTAAAAATATGAGTTTTCTTTTTCACGTTTTTGTCTGGATGTGTGTTGTTAATTTTTGTTTTTGGTATTGCTGAATTAATGGTTGTGTTTTCTTTATTGTTACCATACCTCCTTTGTCTGGCCAGTGTGTGTGTTTGCCATAGGCCACCATTTGTCTTTGCTCTCCATGCCATGTGGCCGGAGGCCATTTTGTGTAGTCAGTGTACATAGGCCTGCATGTGTTCTTTGTTATCCATGCCTCCCTGCTTGTTGTTTGACCTTGTGGCTGACAACCATTTTGTGGCCGCTGACCATTTTGTGTAGCCAGCTAGTGTACTTTTGCCATAGGCCTGCATGTGGTCTTTGTTGTGTCCATGCCTTCTTGCATGTTGTTATTGTTTGACCATGTGGGCTGGTGGTCATCTTGTGTAGCCAACCAGTATGCTTTTGCCATATGCCTGCATCTGTTCTTTATTGTGTCCATGCCTCCTTGTTTGTTGTTGTTTGACCATGTGGTCAGTGGCCATTTTGTCTAGCAAGCCAGTATGTTTTTTCCATAGGTCTGCATGTGTTCTTTGTTGTGTTCATGTCTCCTCGCTTGTCGTTGTTGGTTGACCATGTGGCCGGCGGCCATTCTGTGCAGTCAGCCAGTGTATAAATCCTTTTTTCCCAGTTTTAAAAGTCATTTTCTAGGGAGATTGACAGGAGAGGGCTAGGCCTTTTTGTTTATTTTTTTTTTAAACTTTTCCCTGATTTCAGTTTAATATGCTTGAGGATCATTGTAATATATGTATATATGAAGTGTTTAATATTATATGATTTTTTTCCCATTTTTCCCCTGCACCTCCTTGCCTCCCAATGGATTTCTCATAGTACCCTAGTAGACCAGCAATTTTTTTAATGTATTTTTTTAACCTTTTTTCTTTAATTTTTTTAATTATTGTTTTTTACATTTTCCCTCCATCCAACCCCTGCTTGCCATAGGCACCTGCTGCACACCAGCATTCATTTTGTGAGGGTTGCCATTACTTATTTCCCCCTGGACTCCCTACCTGCCATAAGCACAACCGCACACCAGCATTCATTTTTTAAAGATTATTCAATTTTTCCCTGGACCCCCTACTTGCCATAAGCACACACCAGCATTTATTTTTTAAAGATTATTCCATTTTCCCCTGGACCCCTGCCTGCCATAGGTGCCACCAGAATTCATTTTTTAAGGATGATCCCATTTTCCCCTGGACCTCCCTGCCTGCCACAGGTGTCTCCCCTAAGGTGCGAATAAAACAAACAGTTGCATCTGTATGATTTTATCCTGATTGAAAATGAAATATTATATTATGGTGGTGTGGTTTGACTTTGGAATGATACACTATTGTTGTTAATTATTTCTGATAATAAGTAACCGAACTAAATTATATTGTCTGTACTATGAATAATTCAAACTGCAAAAATGCCTAGTTTCACTAAATGGTTTTCTTGCTTGTTTGCTTTTAGGTGCATAAGAGACATCACCCACAGTACTGCCAAACAGAAGGCTGGCACAAAGTGACGTGACCACAACACGAGTCCTCCAGTCTCTTCCGCTTGTGCAGCTAAGTGCTACTGCCAACTGACAGAGCTTGAAGATGACATCGAAGAAAGGTGCTGCCAAGAAAGTGGCCAGTGAGGAGGAGAAGAAGAATCAGATTTCCAACACTGGCTTGCTGCCCAAACCTTTTTCAGGAAGCGTGTGCCTGCTGCACTGTCCTTCAGGCAGCAAGCTGGGAGGAGCACTCCTGCATCAACGGCACCACACCAACCTAAGGCCATGTCTCTCATTGAGGCAGCCACTGCAGTCAGGGCGACAAGCAGTGAGTCTGAAATGGATTTGGCTCAGCCACAAACAATTATGTTATGTTATGTTATGAGCATTTATATCGCGCGCGGATACTCAGGAGTGTCCCGGCGCGGTACCTTGCTAGTGAGTTGGGGGTCAGACTGAGGAGATTATACAAAAAGCAGTGTTTTCAGCCGTTTCCTGAACAGCTTAGCATCTTGAATACAGCGGAGTTCAAGAGGAAGTGCATTCCAGGCCACAGCAGCCTTATAGGCCAAAGAGCTGCCGACCATTCGCGCACGGCGGAAGCGTGGAATCACGGCCAAAGACTGAGCCATAGAACGCAGGTGTCTGGAGGGCACGTAGAACTTAAATCGCTTCCTAAGATAACCAGGGCCAGAATGGTACAGAGCTGCGTGCGCCATGGTAAGGGCTTTGAATCTCACCCTTTCAGCCACTGGCAGCCAGTGGAGATCGTGCAAAGATTGTTTTATGCTTGATCATTTTTGGGGATATTCAGTAAAGCCCTGGCTGCGGCATTCTGAATAGACTGGAGTTTTTTCAGCTGGTACCCAGGTACGCCAATGTAAAGTGCGTTCGCGTAATCAATACGCGACAATATTAGGGCGCAGGTAACCATTTCTTTGGCAGGCCATGGTAGAAGCGGAAGAAACTTCCTAAGTGATCTTAGGGTACCAAAACATTGTCCTGCTAACTTTTTAAACTGAGTGGTGAACCTAAGATCCTCATTGAACCAAATCCCCAGATTTTTTACAGGCTGGCCATCAGAATTGGGTAAAGAATATTCGGCCGGCCAGAGGTATTCTTTAAACTGAGAAGGAAAGGTGCCGTACAGGAGGATTTCGGACTTATCCTCATTGCACTTAAGCTCCGCAGCATGTAGCCATTTAAAAACGGCAGACAGGCAGGCTCTAGCTTGAGCAGGAGAAGAGTCATCTTTACTCCAAGTGAAGAGGAGCTGGGTATCATCTGAATAAGCGATGATCTTGGCACCCAGCTCCTCTGCCAGATAAATGAGAGGAGTCATATATATATTACAGAGGAGAGGACTCAGAGTAGAGCCCTGAGGGACACCAGTGGACACAGCTTGTGGAGCAGAGGAAAACGGGGGCATCCATACCTGCTGAGATTGTTGGTCCAAGAATTATCTAACCCAGCTCAAGGCAGAACCTGTCACCCCAATGTCAGACAGGCGGGCCAGAAGCAGCGAGTGAGGGACGGTATCAAAGGCCGCAGAGAGGTCTAATAAAATCAGAGCCGCTCTGCCGCCGGCGTCCAAACACTCTCTGATGGCCTCAGTAATTTCAACCAAGGCCGTCTCAGTGCTATAACTGGCTCTGAACCCTGATTGTTCTGGATGAAGCAAGCCACCGTCCTCCACATAGGAGGTAAGTTGTTTATTTACCGCCTTCTCGCAGACTTTCGCCACGGCTGGAAGTAGCGAGATCGACCTGTAGCTTGCTGGGATCAGAGGATCAAGAGAAGGCTTTTTTAGCAAAGGCAAGAGTTTGGCTTGCTTCCACATCAGAGGCACAGTAGCTGTCCTCAAGGACAGATTAATCAGAGAATTAACCTCTGGGTTGACTGCCTCTGCTACTGAGGCTAACAGCCTGGTCACACAGGGATCTGACGGGGAGCCAGATTTAAGTGATTTTAGAATTGCCAAAGAATCATGCAAAGTAATAGGTGAAAATGCAGACATAACAGAAGATCCATGAGACCCCCATGATAAGGCTAAGGGGGCAGAGCACTCGACTGATGTGGTCGTAGATGTCTTAAAATTTTCCTGGATTGCCTAAATTTTATCAATAAAAAAACTCGATAATTTCTCACACCAGGCAGCCGAGGTGGGGAGAATGAAACTTTCAGCAATTGGCGGCAAGAAACTCTGCACTATGGAGAAGATTTCTTTAGCATTATTTTTTGAATGAGCAATTCTCTCTGCATAGTGGAGGCTCTTGGCTTGCAATATAGCTGCATAATACAGTTTTTGTGCATTCCTCAACATCCCTTTTGCCAGGGGGCAATAGGTTTGACGCCAACTCCGCTCTAGTCTTTTGCATGAGCGCTTCTGTATTTTGAGCTCCTCCGAGAACCAAGGTTTCGGGGGGGAGTCTCTGGCTCGCCTGGGGGAGAGGAAAGGGGAAATAGACTCAACCGCCTGAGCAATACAGCTATTGAAGTTTTCCAAAGCTCCCTCCAGATCTTGGACTAAGTCCGGTTTAGTCCCTGCCAAAGATAATCTGAAGGCGTCTGGGTCGATTTTGGGCGACCCTCTGCACTGACTGGGCTTTTGAGGGGGGAGAGGATCCTTAAGAGATCAGGAGAAAGGAATAACAGCATGATCAGTCCAGGTTACTTGAAAAGGAGGCTTAGCGAAAATTGGAAAATTAGAACAAACAGTGTCCAGGATGTGACCTCCACAATGAGTGGGGGAGGTAACCCATTGGGAGAGCTGGGCCAGGTGAAGAGAGTCAACGAACTCCCGCGTTTCCCTTTCCTCAATACAGTCTAAGTGAATGTTCAAATCTCCAAGAAGTAAGAAATGAGAGAAATGAAGTGAGCGAGGGATGATGATATCATCCAATGCTTTAAGAAAGGCGCCTGCGGGACCCGGAGGTCTGTAGACCAAAATACCACCCAGTGTAAATTGAGAGGAGATGGTCATGGAAAAATCCAAGGCCTCCCCATCTCCAATGCTCACAATATTTCCCCGTTGGCGGGACCACTTGTCCCTGTACACCTCCGCAACACCACCTCCTCTGTCCGTTTTGCGGTCGGCCCAGGACACTTTGAAACCCCTGGGTATGGCCAGTTCTGTAACAGGGTTGGAGAACTCGTGGAGCCATGTCTCCGTAATAAATAGCAGATCCAGAGACTCGTCCTCGACGAGGTCCCAAACATCCTGAGAATGGCAGGCCAAGGAGCGAGCATTAATTAGGGCTGCCTGAATAAAGGGGCCCTCCTGACTGACCCCACCTGAGATTTCTAGGGCGGGTGTAACTGTAATAGCGGGGCGCAACGAAAATTTACAAAACTCACAGATAGTATCTAAATTATCCAGTACCTCCCAAGGGGGGCACCGGCAATGAGGAGGGCGGAGCAGGCACAGCTCAGCCCTACTATACCTTAAAACTGCGGCAGAAGGCTGAGAGACGGAACACACATAGTGGCTGGCGCTGGCCGCTTCTGGGATGCTGACGGGCGCAGACGGGCTAAAATGCCAAGAAATGCAATAAAACACTCCGTGACTCAGCCAGCCCACTAAGGTACTGACGATCGCGCAGCGCGCATCTTTATAGTCCCGCCCCCCTTAGCAACTAGAGCACGCACTGCCAAAATGGCGTCTCTAGCCATCAGCCCCGGAATTCAGCGTGCAGGAGGGGAGGAGTGCCCATACTCAATCGTTGCAGGACACTGAGCAAAGAGGACAACAGGAACGGCAGCCAGGAATAGTAGATCTTCCTGAAGCAGGAACCGAACAGGAGGATGAGCTTCTTACTGAGCAAGATGTACCTCTTCTTCAGCCATTGGCTTACTATTCTCCAGCAAGAAAAAGGAAGGGTACTCCACCAACTTCTCCAAGCCCCCTTTCTGATGATATGGACATGGATTGGACCCTGGCTGAGTCTGAGACCTGCCATGAGAGACAAGGGTAATGGAAAGTACTAAAAGCCTTACAATTATGGAAAAAGATGAGGAGGATGAGCCAGTCATTGTAGTGGAAGCTGGGTCAGAGGACACCGACATTGCCCCTTCTACTCAACCTGCTCCGAGGGATGTGGCACTGGTACCACCACCACCGCCAGCTTCCATATTTGTAAGGACCCACTGGGGTGGGCTGTTGTAACTGTTCATCCACCTTTACCTCAGTTGAAGTATGCACTGCAGAGAGGCCATAATCGACAACCCCCTACCTCCAGTTCTTCAGGCATTGACAGTGGCTCACTAAAAAGTTATCCTACCAGTTTGGGTCGAGGTAAGACTGGTTCGTACTATGGTACTGGAGGCCAAATGACCCATATGAAGAAACATCATGAAATCCATTGGAGGCACACCTTAAAAAATTGCTTCATGTGGTGCTAGTAATGAGAGAGGGGAATCAGCTCCGATCATGTTGGGAGATGATGTGGAAGAAGAGGGTGGCAGCTTTAGACAAAGCAGCCCTGTCCCCAGCAGTACATTAGTATCACCTGGTTCAGCAACCTTGAAATGGCACAAGAGTCAGATGGAGACACCACAGCATACAGTGACTGTCCCAAGATGTACATTGAGTCTACCACCTCCTGGTTCTCTCCGAAAATCACTGCGTCAGTGACACCAAAAAATAAAAAAATCCAGGCCACTATTATGGGCATGTTTCAGCAGGAAGGACCCTAAGAATGCAACTACCCAATGGTACGTTTGTATAGTAGGAAGCTGGCTAAATAATAGTGCCCTACCTCCCCCCTTTTCTTTTGTAGAAGGAGTGGGATTTTTAGAATTTGTGGCAGCCATCTACCTAAAATGGAAGGCTCCCAGCAGGACCTATTTTGTCATAGTTGCTGTTCCAGTGCTCTCTCATGATGCGCTGCAATTTGATGGACAAGCTTTGCAGCAGATTGCTGTTCACACTATCTCCTGACTACAGGCATGTGGACCAGTTGTCAAGCAACCGATTACATGTGTATCACTGCACACTGAATCTCTTTTGTGGTGGTTAGGCAAGAGCTATCTACAGGTCGCAGCACTGAGGAAACTTTTAAGGGCATTCAGCAACATTCAACAGTAGCCATGTTTGCCATGGAGAAATCCCATACAACTGCAAACATCTTGGAAGACTTTAATCGCAAGGTGTTTGAATGGCTGTGACCCAGAGGTCACAGAGTTGGATTGTTGCCATGGACAATAGCAGTAATGTAGGTAAGACCATGGCAGATGTTGGCTATTTCATGGTCCTGTGTTTGGCACATTGAATTAACCTGATTGTACAGGACTTTCTTAAAAATGAAGACATAGTCAGCAACATACTGGCTACCTGCTGAAAAAACTGCATTCATTTTAGTCATTCTTTTAATACCTGAAAGCAGTTGAGGATCATTCAGCATGCTGATAGAGTACCAGTTAAAGCACTCATACAGGAGGTGCCAAACATTGGAACTCAACTACTACATTTTGCAAAGTCTGTTTGAGCAGTACAAACCGATCAAGGACTATGTCATTCAAGGAGGAGGGGATGAAACAGGGGAAAAGCATGACCATGGAGGTGGATGAATGGGGCCTAGTCAAATGCCTGACAGAGATGCTACTTCCTTTTGAGGTTTTCACACGGGAAGTCAGCAAGGAGGACAGTATGATGAGCAAGCTATCCTGGTGGTGCATCTGCTACAGGACTGGCTAAAAAATGTGTTGCAAAGTTTTGCAGGTGTGAACGGAGAAGCATATGGCTTGCTTGAGAGCTTAATCCTTTGCTTGGCTGTTAATCCAAGGCTGCAAAGGAACATTGTATCATCCAAAGAGTATATCTATGCCACAATACTTGATCCATGGTACAGAAAATACAGGGCACATTCATTCCTTTTTTAGAAGGTGATGTTTCATGATACAAGACGTGGATTGTTGATCAAGCAAGTGACCTGGAAGAAGAACGGTTGGAAATTAGAGTCCCGGGCAGAAGTTCTGGGGTGCAGCCTTTAACTTCCAGAGAGGGCAGTGCTGTTGTCTCACAGCAGCCAACACCAGCAACAAGAATACCAGCAACAACAGCAACAGAAAAATTGAACCCAACTTTTGCAATGGCTTAGTTTCAAGTGTTAGGATTTAAGTCAAGTGCAGAAGCAAAGGAAAAGAGGTTGAGCAAGTGGCAGCAACAATAACCATTCAGAGGATGTTCCGAGATTAACTGGAGGACCCAAAAGAGGTCTATGTGGATCAAAACCCATTGGACTATTGGTATGGGAAGATGTGCCAATTGCCAGAGCTCAGCAGGCTGGCAATAAAGTATCTGGCTTGTCCGGTGGCATTGTGTCTGCTGAGCCTGTGTTCAGTGCATCTGGTGCAGTTGTCACAGTGAGAAGGACCAGTGTCTTGCCTCAAACGTGGAAAGATTGACCATGATTAAAATGAACCCTCGCTTCATACCACTCAATTACACTGTTCCTGAAACACCACAGGAGGAGGAGGATGAGGGCAATTTGTCAGACTGAAGTATGTTAGCTGACCAACTTCTGGGTGAACCACCTGAGTCTGAGGACAAACTCCACTTCCCTGACTGAGTAGGCCACCCTATAACATTTTAATTATCATCAAACTGCTTTGTAAGAAAAAATGGCTATAGCTAGAAGTACATTGCATATTTTGCTTGTTTCTGACCGATGCAGCCCCTCCATTTTAGGAATATGTATGACTGGAGTGGAGCTGGACCAGTGTGCAGTGAATAAGCATCCCCATTCCCTATAAGGACATTGGAGACAATGACTGTCTCCATCCCATGCCTATCCTACTTTTCTTCATTCCCTACCAGGGCTGCCCCAGTAAAGATTATTTGATTTGCAAGACTGCCAATATGTTGCCTCCGTCAAAAGAGGAGATACAATTGTGTACCACAGTACTTGGATTGGAACATGTAACTATTGCACCAATGAATGACATATTATTGAGTGATTGTGAGTGACGATTGAAGAGTCATGTGGTTCCTAACAGTGAGAGAGGGTGTTCAACTAATTTGTAAACTTGATTTCGATGATTTGCAATGTTTGGGACCTGATGGGTGAATTTGCCTGAGGGTGATTGGCCCTTTCACACTTTAGATTTACCAGCAGGGTCCTTTCCTTGCTGTACTTTTCTTTTTGGTTTTTCAGAAACCAGACCAGTCAGATTAGTTATAAAATGCTCTAATTTCTCTTCTTGTTCATCAACAGCAGTGCACTACAGTTATATCTCTCTCAATCTCATTTGGGTCGGGACTGAGTCGGACTGATTCTTTACCTGGAGTCAGAACTCTGGGCGGGACTAACTCAATAGCAAGAAGAAGGAAGTTATCAACTCCAAAGGGAAACCAACATGATGATGACTCCAAGAGGCCTACTCAGCACAGTGGACTGGAGAAAGGGGCATTGATTTGGGAAATGCTGCTGAGTAGTGTGTGTGTACTGACTCAAATGTGAAACTCCTCTATTGTGTGGTTGTAGTCCGGGGGGCCTGTTGTAACTGGAGACAGGCATGTGATGTCACATCATCACATGTTGGATGCTCTCGGCTTAATGTTATGATGACAGTTGTGAGATTGATCAGCCCAGTACATACAGCTACTTGTCTGGTATTGGTTGTAAAATTACTCTCACTTCTCAGTTAATCACACATGAGTCGTAATGAATGATTGCAGCAGCCTATGTTATTGCTCTACCCTCTTGGTACACTCCTCATGAAGTTTACCTTCTGTCCTTCTCCTTCACTCTACAATATAATTTTTGGTTTACAATCCACAAGCCTTTTCTTCTTCTACACAAAAGGTGAAAGCTCCATAACACTCCTGCTTACCTTACTGGACTGGTTCAGCCAGGCTCCCAAGAAGACAGACATTCCGATAAGAATGCAACTGCATTGCCCAATTTAGCATTTATGTACAGTATCATGTTTCTTTTAATCATAATTTTCAGAACTCTGTGGGTTCATGCCTCCATTAATTTGCATTTTTCAAACCTAGCTGACAGAAAATTTAAATATATAATAACTTGGGTCTCTGGGGCTGAAGGATTGTTTGAAATGCATTTAATTGAACTGTCATTTCTTGATTTCATTCCTTCCACAACAGATATAATGATGATGATTTGCTGCTCATCTAACTGATGAATATTGTTGTTGTCTAGTGTTTGTCTTTGTCACACCTTTCCCCAACTACCCAGTCCCATCCAATGCTTTGCCTTGCACATGTTACACTTAGCACGTTTCAAACAACACTGTGCCCAGTCTTTCTGTGATCATTTAGCAAACGTAGCTTGACATTTAGACACCACATGCACTGACATCTGCTCTTTTCAAGAAGACACATCATAACATATACACTCAGATGTGCCATTATGAGAGAGAATACATTATAGCGGAGAAAAGGTTCCGAGACAAAAGAGCAGCACCAGCTGAGATGTAAAACAACTATTTATGCATGACAGGTATGAGGTTTGTCACTAATCCCAGAGATCTATACTATAATACTGTGTTTCCATAGTGAGGGTAGGCTGAGGCAGATATATAATTCACTATGGTAGGGCGTCTTATTGTTTATAGTTTACTTGATATGCTCATCACTCTGTTGGGATACATATTATTTCTAATCGCAGGGCACATGTTTTTTAATAGAACATGATAGTTTCAATAAATATTGTAAACTGTTCTCATGTCCTTGTCTTGTTTATTATGGACATGCATGAGGGAGAAAACAAAAGGTGGACCATCTGTTTTCATGGTTCCCTGAGGGGACTAGAGGGGTGTGTTCTGGAATGCTAACTAACCTGTCACTCTGGGAAGGTTAGGCGGTCAGGTAAAGCACTATGAGATAGTCTGGATTGGGGCTCATAGGTACTGATGTGGTATGTGACTCAGGGCCAGATATATCAACTTTGAATTTTGCGAGTCCATAATAGCGAATTTTACCGATTTGCTATTATGGAATCGCATAATGCAATGTATGTAGCTTTTGCAAAAACAATTGTGATTCCTGCATATTCCTTAATAGCGAATCGCAAATTGCGATTCGCTATTAAGGAATGCCTTCCCATTCAGTCCTATGGACCTAGAGGCCCATAGGAATGAATGGGAAGGTATTCGCAATTTGCGATTACCAAATTGGTAATCGCAAATTGCGAATACAATTACAAGGGTGATAGGGGGCCATAAGGCTACCCTGATGCACCTCCAAAAAATGGAAGTGTGCACATGTGGCTCACATACATGCCCTAAGAGCGTGTGTGTGTGCCACATGGCACTTAGAAAAATGCAAATAAGTGCATTTTTCTAGGAATTTGCAAATTACCACCAACTTGAAGTTGGTGGTAATTTGCGATTCCTTAAAGCAAGGTCGCAATTTTTACCTGCCTCCTGCATTGCATTTAGGGAATCGCAATTGGAATCACAAATTGCGATTCCCTAAATGCATTCGCGAAATAGGTAATCGCAAAAATTGCGATGCCCTATGTTGCGATTGCCTTTTGGGATGATATATCCAAAAGGCTTATTACTGTTCGCAAACGGGCCGATTGCGACCGGTAAAAGGCTTGATACATCTGGCCCTCAGTCCCTACATACTGACGTTCTGTGGTCCCAGGCATAGTTCGGTTTACACAGAATCCCTGCAACAGTGTGGCACAGGATGGAGGCACTGGCGACAGGCTGGAGGTACTGGGGCCCAGGGCAGTGGCAGATGCTTCCACCACCTCTTCCGGCAGAGCCACCAGCTGGCAATATTCGGCCTGGATGGCCTCTATCCATTGCAGCCACATCCGGGCAGCTATCGCCTGCCAAGATGGTGGACCAGTATTAGTAGCTATTTCAAGAAAGAAAACAAAATAAAAAAAGACAAATTGTAAATAATGCTCAGTGCAAACACATGTTTATATAATGGCACAGTAGCAGTACATAGCTGCTCCCATAGGGCCATTAGAAGTTTTGATGTGATTAGTCACAGGGGCAGGTTTTTCCCACACATGCATCACATAAGAGCACTGACTGCAAGGAATTAAGCCAGAATTACACCAGAACAAAACTAAATGATTGTTTTCTTTTAAAGGATTTCCTAGTAAAAAAAACCTAAACAGACACTTTGTGTGTAAAAATAAAAATAAATGACCTCTTATTAATGAGTAAGGCATTATGCAGCACAATTATTAGTATTATTTTTGTGTTACATTAATGGAAGCATGCTAGTGTCGGGTACTTTTCTACTCTCAGCAGTTTGCAGCTGGGCCAGCTGTAATGGGCAATTTATTATCTTACTTTAATTCAAATGACCCTGCTCTTCTCTGACTACCTTTCAATTCTACCCTGACTACAAAAAGGAAGATGAATAATAATATTGCTATGTCACACACGCCATGCATAAAACGCAGATATCGTGTCTGCCAAAAGTACACAATGGAAAAAAAGATGCACTGCAGTACAGGGTAAGGAATGGGATATAGATTTTATTTGGCACATTCTTCACAGAGTATCCCATCTTCCAAAGTCTAAGTTAGGCACTTAGTCCCACTTTACTCCCTGGCTTCACCATCCACCACAAATTATTTTCAGCAAATCCCTTCACTTGGCAGTAAGGAAAGGTACTCTACTGTAGGGTAAGTTAGAGGGATTAGGAAGTTAGCGGTATTGCCATAGAATAGTGGGGTGTCACTGATCATCATGTGATAAGCTTTGGCTTAGTCAGTCACTGCAGTTGACAAATTACAAAAGGGAAACATTTGAGCAGGCGTAAATCCGTTATGGAAGCATGAAATATGTATACATAAATCACTGGTCAGAAAATTGTGCCACATGCCAAGAATGGATTTTTCAATTTTCTGGTTGGTTGGGACAGAACTTTGGAAAGAATAATGGAGTGAAGTACTAGTAGGAGGTGACTGAGTGGGCACTGGGAAGCATACCTTGTTTTCGGTTTCTAATGCATTGAAAACGTAATAAATCACTTGGTCAGAAAATTGGGCCACATGCCAAGAATGGATTTTTCAATTTTCTGGTTGGACAATTTATTATCCTACTTTAATTCCAATGACCCTGCTCTTCTCTGACTACCTTTCAATTCTACCCTGACTGGATTTTTCAATTTTCTGCTTGGTTGGGACAGAATTTAGGAAATGGAGTGAAGTACTAGTAGGAGGTGTCTGATTGGGCACTGGGAAGCATACCTTGTTTTCGGTTTCTAATGCATTGAAAACTTCATAATGCTACATTAGCTGAAGCAGATGCAGATTGCACGGCCAACACTGCAGTGCCGGTTTGAACCATGCTGCAGATAGGTCACAGGCGGCGAAATACCATTGGCAGGGAGGTGATGAATGATGATGGGTGGGATATCTGCCTTGCTTATTGAATAAAGTATACTTAATTTGTCAATCAGCAAGCAATGTGACTTACCATCAACTGTCCCTGCAACCGCTGGGACTTCCCCTCCTACTGCCTCCTGGGCGACCTCTGTCGGCCTGGCACTGCTGACGCTGCTAGCCCCCACAGTGGTCTGCGTGGCTAGAAAAATAATTACACATTCTAGATGCGCAGATTCACTTCTTAAGAAATCATTATTATTTTTTAACAAAGTACAACCACAATACCTCACTACAGTTTGGTTAACAGTATATTCTATTGAAACTACCACTTTGTGAGGTTTGCTGGTTGACAATGTTGGAAAAAGAAAGGTAGTCAAGATAACCAAAAATGTTTCGTAGTGGAAGAGCAGAGCTATGATGACTCTGAGTCATTGAAGTGCAATGAATGGGAGGAATGGTCAATGAAGGACATATGGTCTTGGTTGGCAAATGCAATGAGATCTCATACTTTCCTGCCATGCTGCACTGTCATAAAAATTACTGGTATACTGTATAAATGAATGATAACATAACATTGGGGGGTCAATGACCATGGCCAGTCTCTAGTTTTGACTGTTTGAGCATGAGAAAGAAAGTCTTCTTAACAAACATGCGTGGTGAATAATAACTTACTTGGGCCTGCAATCTTCACAATACCAAAAATCTGTTCTCTAGTCTTACAGTACCACAAAATATATAAGCGGAGAGGGAGAGCTTACTAAAAGCAGAAGAAAGCTACAGAGTACAGACAGGAGGAAGTTAGCTACTGAAACATGAAATATAGAAAAAAGGATAATGCAGGGATAACAAGAATTTAACAAACATTATATAGAGGAGTTGGAAAAGAGGAGACAGTATAAAAAATATACAAGGCAAAATTATTCTAATAGTCGGGAGAGGTAAAAGTTAGGGAAATAATAATAACAGGATTTCATGGGGCGAGCAGAACCATCAGCTGTGGGACTAGTGGTGGTGGTGGTTTCACCCCACGTGGCACTGGTGGTGGCAGCCCTTTCACCCACCTGTGATACCCTCTTGCCCTTGGGTGCTGATATAAGAAATAAAGAATATAAAAAAAAATTGATCATTGGTATAGTTAATCTCCCCAAAAATTATTTGACAGGTAGATGCAGTAGCATTATACTTTTCAAAATCACACTGCCTAAAGTACTAGTATTGAGTTGACCTATTCCTAATTTCCTAAACTTAAGCCTTATTCCTAATTTCCTAAACTACATTTTGAACTACTAATACAGTGTAATGAATGATCTTTGCTTTTCAACCCCCTTTGATGGTCCAACTGAGCCTCCCTTTTCAAAGCATAGATACAACACATCACTGGGAGATTGGGACTGCATGAGCTACATAAAGAAAGGCACAGAGAATGTTAACTCACTGATATTCTACCACTATCTTAGTGGGAGGCTAGAGGAGTCTGCATGACTTCTTAAATAATTAGACCAAGCGAGAATGAGTAGATAGTGCTGAGCACCTGGCTAGCTCAAGCTGGATCAGACATTATTCATAACGTAAACTTTACATACCTCTGAGTGTGAGAAGCATGCTATTTGGAAAAGAAATTAACATTTTTAGAAAACAAAAAATAACCAATTACTCACCAAGCCCAGCAACCTCAACACCCAGCAGGTCCTGTTTGCGGTCTAGCAGTCCGCCTAGTTGTGCCTCAGCTGTTGTGTCATGCTCTGCACTTCAGTGCTACGGCGCACACATCAGCATACTCTCCCCCACAGCAGCCAACTCTCCCACAGAGCCTACCCTTTTCCAGGCCTGCCATCTCCTGCCAGCATGGAGGGAAAGTGGCACTGCACAAAAAAAATCAAGCTTGGCCACCATTGCCTCAGAAAAAAAGGTGCGGGCTTCACCCCTTGGCAGCGCTGGCGATTGCAAGGTATGCGGCTTGTTGCAGCCGCACTGACACTGTCGCTTGCTGCCTTTTGTTAAGACATGGCACTGGGGTGAGAATACAATGAAGTAAGAAAAAGAAAACAGCAAAGCATGGAGGAAGAACTAAAGGAAGTGGAACACAGAGAAGAAAGGGAAAACAAGAAAAAGTACAAAAAGTCACGCAAAAAGTAAAAAAAGAAAAAAAGATAAAATTCACACACAGAAAAACACACACTGATTAAAAAAAAGGTAAATGAGGGGTTGATGAGTGGGATAGGGGGAGGATTGGAAGAGATTAAAAGAGATTAAAAAATCAGTCCCAGTACCATGCACAGAACAGAAAGCACCTATGGGGACTGTGTGGTGCAGTTTGCGCTGATTTTTCAGCACAGATTGAGCTATTGGCCTGAAAAGGCAGCGCAAACGGGTGGACGAGCATTCTTCTGCCCATTTGTGGAGGTCAGAGGAATCTCGCAGAGTATTTTTGGAACTCCACGGAATTCCAGGGAGCAAAACTCTGCATGTTCCTCCCTGGCCTAGTGACCATGGCATCACTTTTTACCTTGTGTTAAGCTGCTGTGGCTCTTGGTAATAAGTAGGCCTGGACTAATTTTCCTTGTGGAAATTGCTTGGAATGCCCAAAAAATTATGTCAAATTATACATCATTCCACAAAATGCTGACTTCAGCATTTTGCACTTTTTTAGCGCAAAATGCACCCATTTTTGGTGTTAGGGAGCATTTCTTGTTAAAAAATAGAACACAAGCACATGTGATATGAACAACAGCCACTTGAGTTTGGGTTGTTTGCATTCTTCCCATGCTCCTACAAGAGGATTTTACCTCAGGCATTTTCCATCACAATTGTAGCACCAAATGCAGTAAAGTACACAAGATTACACCATCATAAATTACATTTGTCCCGGGCATAGCCATGACTGTAGTCAGTGCAGCACTGAGAGTCATCTGCTTTGACTTTGGTGTCGATGGAGGTACCGTTGTGGATCCTGGCATGATCCTCCCTATGTCTTCATATCTAGTATAGAGTGCAGCAGGTACGCCATGTTGCACACTTTGGTGGAAATATTGAGCACAGCTTGATGCCAGTGGTGCAAAACGGTCTTCGTCTCACTGGCTGCTTTCTTGGCAGGAACTTGTTTCTTAGGTGGCAATGTCTTCACTTCTTGCCGGTCAGTGTGAGCAGCAACACTTAGAAAAGAAGTCTTTTGACTCTTTGGTCAGCTAATTTACAGCTTAGTTTTGTCCATCACCAGACAATTAAAAATAAAACGAAAGACATTCAGACTAGGACATTCTTCCAGATGCAATGCATTTTATCATAACAATAATGTACACCCATGGCCTGGCAGTTCAGACTGGACTGTTCCTGTTGTAGCAGAGTTAAGACTGATTTGCATATGGCTGAGTGAAAAATTAGATTGCATGGTGGGCAAAAAAGCGATGGTTTGGAATGCTACCCTGAGCAATTGCCAGTGTTTAGACTTATTGCAAGCATTGCTCCCATCAACTTTTGTGTGTTTGCTATCAAAATATTTTACCATAGAATTTATTTTTATTTTTATTTATATTATTTACATGAAATTACATTTATATATATATTTTTTAAAAGTCTAACTAAATTAATTTATGTTAACATTATTACTTATGGGGTTCTAGTTTAAGTCCCTGTGTTCATTATTTTCTAAGGAAGGGTGTTATAGTAGCAGTGGTTGGCCGTGTGTGGTGCTGAACTGTTTTGGGCCCTTTCAGGTTTCTGTAACTTTAGAAGTGAGTTTGTGAATAGCAGTGAGCTTACTCTTTGTGGGTGGGATCTTGCCCTCCCTAAACCCGTCCTTAGCTTTCCCTAAACCCATCCTCACTCATCTCTGAGCCCCTGCCATTTAGTAGTAAGGATTCCCCTTTTTTCAGCGACTCTCCGGTCCCTCACACATTTTCTACTGAGTAGTAAACTCTCATGTCTGAGGATCTCCCTATGGAAGAGATAGGTACAGATTTACACTTGTAGGTTTGTGAATCGCTTTTACATACTACAAAATGCAGTTTCTGAATCAGGCCCTGTGCTTTTTCTAGCCATTGTGAAAAAATGGGGATTTGTTGCAGTTTGCATTTTTCAGTATCAAAGATCATGCTATAAGCAGTGGTATGTAATCAATTTAGTCACAGGATTGGAAAAGCCTCAATCTGGAATGCATATCCCAGAAGGCCTAACTTGGGATCTCATAAAAATGATACGTTAATGTTATTTACACACTACCTGAAGGAATCGTCCCAGTATTGGACCAATTGAGAAATTGCATTCTATGGTAATTGGCCCCCAATTTGTGGAAAAATTGAGTTTATTAATCTTTTCTCACATATTAATCAATAGCTCAATAATTGTTTCATGTTGCTATTTCGGTGCAGTTTTGGAGAAAGTATTATTTTTCTTTATCTCAACAAGAATACGTTTCCATGAACCTACACATCTTATACTTTTGTATTCTTTTCAATTAAAAACCAAATCCTCTGTTACAATTACATTTTTCGGATCAATTGAGGACAAAAAATGGAGGATGAGGTTATTGGAACACAAAAAACAAATCTTGCATTCTAATATATGAGGCTCCATATCTTGCCAAGTTTTGTTTATTGCAAAATCAGATAATGCAAAAACACAGTTGTACCATCTGGCTAATTCAGTTCTGAAGAGAACATTTCTATCCTTCAACCATAGATCATACAGCCTGTGGCACAATTAATTTAATGAATGGAGAAATGGTCAAAATTGTCTTTTCTCTTTAGGAACCACAGCAAAGTCTTGAAATGAAATGAGAAGCTTGAAAATCTTTTAAGACATTCTCTCCCATTGCAGCCCCAGAGCTCCCTGGAATCGCCACTGCACAATGCATCCTCGATGCAGGATCTTGCAGCTCAGCCCATGCCCATCGGAACAACCACTGCATGACATATCCTCAATGTGGGCTCTCGCAACATTCTACAACCCGGATTTAGAGTACTTTGTTCAGCTGGCCTAACTTGGCACCTGTATCTGGCCTGTGCTCCATTGTGGTCAGTCTGAACTTGTGACTTTTTCCAGGTCCGATTTGACCAGAAAACCACAGTTGGGGCTTTGGGCTTTAAAGCACTATTTTTACTTAAATTTTTAAAATTGCATATCTCCAGTTCTACTAATTGGATTTTTAGTGTTTTGATCTCAAATAATTGATTACATTTTACTATATTTTTCCAAATTGGTGTGTGATGTTTTTTGTGTTGTGTCATACTGTTTGAAGTGCTGCATAAATACATTACACAATGCTTCTAAGTTAAACCTGACTACTTTTGTCGCAAGCTGCCACAGAGTTAAGCACAAGTTAATTTGAGGTTTACTTGTATTTCACGCTGAAAAGAATTGTGCTTGAGTAGGGTTTCACCCACCCTCAAACAGTAACACAATTTTCTACAACCAGGTAGAGACCATATTTCCAATGATGCCATTGCCCACGCCCCACTTTATTATCTGTGTGGCTGCTACCTTATCACATTCCACTATTTTTTTTCAGGTGTAATGTCTGCAGTAAAAGTTGAACTGACTTAAAATCACTAAATACCTGCTATTTACCATCATTTTCTTTTTGTTTGAATCTTTTTATTGCGTTTTGTTGTATACAGTTAACACACAGTACAGACATACATGACGAGTGTGTAGCACTTATATTACTTACTTATATTGATAGTTAACATAAATGTGTTAAGTCGAAGATTCAACATATTTTGTGTATACAATATAAAACAAGAAAAAAAACAATATAAGAATACAAAGATAAGAATAAGGGGGTATTTCAGCTCCAATGGGAGGACATCAAGGAGGGGCTCCGTGCCTTTATAGAACAGGAGAGAAGCACCAGTATATAATAATACTGTGGCGGAGAGTGAGGGAAAGGCTTTCAGGGTGGTATCAGGCAGATTAGGCTACAGGTCTAAGGATGGTTGGGGCCTACGCATCCTCTGACGATATGGGTCCCTAGGAGTGTACGTCGACGTATGTTAATGCCAACTGGACAGCTGGAAAGATATCTTACCAGCTGGTTGCTAGCTGGTATTTGTGGAGGCCATGCGTGTCTTTCCTCTGCAAGGCAACGCCCTCCGCATGGGCCCATGCTTGCATGGACAGTTCCCAAGTGGAGACCACTGGCAGTGTCGACAATCTCCGTACTTGGGTGATTAAGCGATTGGCAAGGATCAGATCAAGGTCTATAAGTTGTGTGGTGGTGAGCTCCAACAAGCAGGCCACCGAGGTATGGACACCGGTTTATCTGTGGAATCTGCTAACTGAGAGGTCACACCCAACAAGTATTGATGAAGAGATGTGCGGTGATAATAGTGGTTTATCTCCGCAGGGGTAAGGTAAGCCCTGTGGAATATGTAGTTTTGAATAAGGTGAAAACAAGCATTGCATGGAATAAATGCAGGATATTCTACTATGGCTCTTCCCTCTCTGTCTGCGTAGGGGTGACCCAAATCTGCTTCCCTGCAGGTTACACAGTAGGGTTAGTGGAATGGCAGCGTGCATACTCAGCGACTCAGCATGCCATCGTGTCAGGTGTCAACCTGTACCCATGACATGACCGTTTGGATGGTGAGGTGCATCGGGTGTTCCTGCTGCATGCCACCCCAATATGCACCAAATGCACTGATTATTGAGTTATAGAGGAGAAAATGGCCGGGCAGCAGACCCTTCTGTGTTAATGGGGTTTCGAGCCTGCTGTTTACGTCTATGGGCCAACTACAGTTTGGATTACTGTAACAGGCTGGCGGTGACACACAAGTTTTGAAATTGGTGAATAAGCTGCCTAAATCCTTTATGCCTCTGAGCTGAGTCATAAGTCATACAAAAAAAACCTTGACATCAAAGTCATCTTTAGCCTTAAGTTTATGTTGGATATAGCCTGGGTCAAAATGTCTCTTTTATTCTATAGTCAGCAAAATTGTTAATTATTACTAAAATTTTGACTGAGGATTTTGACTTGCAGGGATGTAATGTGCCCTCACAATTGTTATCAAGACAGAATATGATCTTTGATTAATTTATCAATAACTGTGGTCACATAAGCAACGGAATACAGTTGGAAATATTGAAATGTATGCTGTTAAGAGATGTATCATGCTTAGAAAGTTGCTGTGGTTATTGAAATGTCTATGGACTATATATATCGGTCCCCATGTTTGAATAAAATGTCAATAAAGATATTTTTTTAAAACTGTGGTCACATAAGTTATTTTCTTTGTGATTTGCATCCCTGGATCCTGGCAGATCTTAATATACTATTTGTTTGAAATAACTGGATTTGCCCCTTTTCTCCCTGCAATGAAGAGACTGTTCAGATTCTGGCTGTCTTTAGAGGACAATATTAGGTATGATTTCCCCCTTGTCTTTATTATAGACTCAACGCATGAGCTTGAACATTCAGAGCTGTGGGTCAATTGTTATTCCTCTCATTCTAAAAGATAGTGGGATTTATTCGCAAACTGCATTTTGCTGTATGAAAAGTACTCAAGTACTACGAAATTCTATTCACTAACTCATTTGTGGAACCCTTCCCACTTATAATCCTACATGCTGGTAGTAAATGTGGTAGGGGCAGGGAGTGGTTGTAAAATGGGAAACATTTACCACAAAATGGGAGGGGTTTATTGAAAAGTAAGGAGGGGTTTAGGGTAGGGACAGGCTACTACTATAAACACCCACCCACAAAAAAGTAAGCACATTGCTATGCACAAACTATAGAACTAAAATTACTAGAGCTCTAAATGAGACAAAACTGTAGTAAATGTACCCCAGCCCAGCCTTATGTCAGGCACAACACATGACCCTCACACAGGACCGCAACACACACCTACAGAACATAATGGAGGCAGGGACTTAAAATAATAGAGATAAGAAATTGTGTTAAATAAATAAAGTTAATTTGAATTTTAAAATATATAGCATTGAATAATAAACTTAATTTGAGAATAAAATCACATTACAATTTTTAACTTTATTAATATGTTTAAAATAATTTAAATACACTTTACACATAACTTTTAACAAAATATAATGCATATTAAATTAAAATAAAACTGTTACTGTGGTGGAATTTTTTAAAATAATTATTTAAGAAATAGTAGTGTTTATAAACGAAATGCATAATTTTAATGAATTAATTGTTTAATACACATTTATTTTAATGAGCTTATATGTTGTAACATTTTATTTTATTAGTTCTACATTTATAATTAATATTTTTACTTCTTATACATTTATATATTTGATATTAAAATATTTGTAATACATATGTTTTAAATCATCAATAAACTTTAATATTTTTACCACAAGGAGATCTCCACCGTAGTTGCAGAGATTCCCACGTATGTGCAAAAAGTTACTAGCAGTAACTTTACACTCATAAATCCTGTTCATGAGTTGGAGAATGTAAGTCTACACTTGGGTTTAAATCGCAACTCAGATATGGTGAATAGCAAAAGAGTGTAGATTTACACCCATGTGCAGTGTAGGTTCACACATGAGTAAGTCTACACCTTTAAATTTAACTTTGTGAATCATACCCTTAAACCTGATAGAATTATTTACATTAGCTGCTTTAGAGGACTAACAAAGTAGGACTAATATATAATTTTAACAGATGAAATGTATATGCATCCATTAACCCCTATGTTTTAGTGGAGACCATTTGTGCTACAACTGACAGTGAAATACAAATATATTTATTTCCATGTTAGATCAATAACAGAAATATATATCAAGTGCAATGTGTATGCAGGGGAATCTAATTTTGAAAGGCTCAGCGCAACCTTATTAAAGGCTGCAATATTACAGAGCATTCAATTTTGCTGCAAAACTGATTGCCTGAAACAGAATTCTATGGAATGAAACATGCTCCATTCAAATGATTCCAAAAGCAGCGCTCATTGAAAGTTTAGTGCTTCTCTCTCACGTATTTAATTTATCATTAGTTCAATTAACTCAAAGTAAGGAAAACTTATTTCTTTTTAGAAACAAAATATGAATCTATTTTTATTAGAAAAAGTTCCATGTAATAGCTTTGTGGGATTTCAAACAAAAAATAATTTCAAAGACGAGAGAAACGAGCAAGTCTTGAATTTATATTTAATTATACATCCAATAAAGTAACACGTTCAAACATTTAAAATGTACTCCCTAATTTTCCCATGATGTTATGGATATAATAGCCTCTGGGTAAGTATTAAAAGCACCAAAGGTTTGTAACTTTCAAAGTCATAGTCCAGTCATCCGCAGAACTGAAATTTGTGTAAATTACTGTGAAGAGGGAAGATTATCCAAATGCTTCAGAATTATGATTAAGTACTTATTACGACTACGGGGGCCCATTGGACCACAGTATTCATAGTGGCGGTCTGACCACTGCCACACATCGGGACCGCCCGCAGTATTATAAGTGTGGCGGTCGGACCGCTACTGAACCGCTGCTACTTCCGTGGATCAAGGATCATGCGGTGGTCTGGCAGCAGTTCAAGGCTAAAATATGCTGGCAGTGCCGTAGCAGCATGGCTGAGCATATTTTGAGTTGCCTCACTGCCACCCTTTTCATGGCAGTCGCACCGCCATGAAAAGGGTGGCGGTGATTCAACAAAGTGCCTCTGTGCACAGGGGTGCATGCAGGGGGGCACATGTTGTGCCCCCCTGTTGGTTTGCACACCCAGTTCCTGCACAGGAAGAAATGCACAACATGGTGCATTCCTTCCTGTGCAGGAATGTGCACTGGCGGTCCCGCAGCGATGCTATTTAAGGCTCACAATGAGCCTTTAAACAGCACTGCCATGGGAACGCTACGCCACCCGCCAGACCACAAAATGACTTGTAATCTGGCAGGCAGACTGCAGTGAGTTTCGGCAGTCCTGGAGTGGAGCAGTGGCATGCCACCCTCTCCAGGACCACCGAAACTCGTAATAAGGCCCTTAATATCACCACAATTGGTCAAAAGATAGGAAGACTTGAAAATCAGTCAGTAGGAGTTGCCCTTATTATTCTAGTAGCCACTTAGTCAGAATGACTGACAACCACCTTCCTACACTAGAGGTACCCTAACAGGAATCTAGGTTTTTCTGCTCTTGGTCTTTTCCTCTCTGTTCAATATGTTGTATGTGGTGAAAGATTAACAAATTCTTTTGAAAATTCGAAATCAGCCCCCAAACAAAATCAAACTCCAAGTGAAGTGCATTCAGCAATTTACTAGAAAAATATAGTCCATCACGCAAATTTCCAAATACGTGGTAAGTCACAAGGATAGCTTAAAATGGGAGGTATGATTTGCACTCATAATAGACCCAGTCATAGTATGAGCAGGATATTTATTTTATGTTATTTTTTAGATCTAGTTAAGCATATAAATCATTGGACAATCAATTGAGTTATTTTGCAATATGCTTTTGAAAATAACGAATCAGTTTCTCAAATATCTTTAAGTAGAATTATGAATTGGGGAAGTTTCCTTTAGTAATAGATGAAGTTGGATACAAAAAGCTTAAAAAGTACACAATATATGACGAGCATTGAAATAAACATGGTGCTGCTAGGTTTATAGTGATAGAGATCTGAATCTATTTCCGGCATTTGAATTATTATCCATGGTGGTTAAATGACAGTTTTATTATTATAAAGGATTAACAATGCATTTACAGTACAGAAATGTTTGTGAAGTCAAATGTGGGGTGTTTGTAGAAGGTGTGAAATGAGCAAATAATGTATATGTTTGTCTTAAGGTTTGTAGTCCCTAACGTGGAAAGTAGAATATGTTAAAATAAAGCCTCAGATAATCTTCAATTATGCTTAGGTGCCAAAATGAAAAATATTGTGAATAATTGTTAATGAAAAGTCCCATTATATTTTGTTCCGATGCATAATTAGATTCTGACCCTGACATTTTCGAGCCAAAACTTTGCCAATCTGAAGAAGGCTTCTTTAATTGTGTCTTGGTTTTAGAGGTGCTTGTTTTTACTAAGCAAAATGCTTTCTGTCGCTAAGCAACAGTGTGTTCTTTCAAATAAAAGGGTTGGCATTTGGTATTTCATAGATTGTGGAATGAGAAATTATGTGTTTACATGTGAGACTTCTTTATGTATTCTTTATAATAGTGGGAGAAAAATATGAAAACGTAGATTTGTAGAAGATCATTACATGTTTTTGTTGTGTGTTATGTTGAATAACCCATATAATTTCTGCTTCATTATTTTGAAACTGATTTTTTTAATAAATCTTAATTTAATTAAGGATTTGGGGCCATATGTATGAACACATTTTCCCATTGACACAAAATGGGTGAAACCCTTTGATACATCTGGTCCTAAGTGTCTGCATCATTGAAGTCATATGTATTCAGTTTGGTGAGTAATGTATATGGTTGGTTCTACTGTTGCAATTCTTGTAGAAACAATCCATATAGGAGACATTAAATATCAGACACTTCCACTGTGTAATCCTGGACACATAATTAAACACAGTAGAGCTAGGGTTTCTGTCTGATCACATCTCATTAATTACCTTTAAGGGGCCGATTACGATCTCGCTAGGAAAGCCCTCCGTACGACTCTGATCCGAAGGGCTTTCTGAGCGAATCGTGCTCCGTGAGTCCGAACGAGCGAGTACGATGCATCCGTATGCCTACGGACTCGGTTCGCTCAACTCCCATTGAACTCTATGGGAGCCTGTATACTGTACCCGTACACAGGCTCCCATAGCAAAATGGGGTGGGCTCCCATAGCAAAATGGGAAAAGTGTACACCCTGTGGTGCCCGCCACACTGTGCATGCTTGGATCGGGGGGACCCATGGGTACCCCGTGACAGATTCGGAGGGCCCCCGCTGAGACAGAGTCGATGCGGCTGTCCGAATCATGAATTGTACTCACTCGGTCGGAATCTGGCTCCATTGCGCGGCATGATTTGGCTACGAACGAGTCGTGCGGACAGGATCGGGTTCCGGAAACGATTCGGTCGACGCGTACGCGATCTTCGCATCGGACTTGGTCGTTCGGACCTATGTACGATTCATTCTGAAACAAGGGCTACGAATCGGATCCGGGAAAGCCAAATCCGATTTTGAAGGCCTTTCGAACGACATTGTAATCAGGCCCTAAGTCGGGACATGTTGATGATAGTGACTGGGAATCTTTGGTTCTTCGGAGCTTTACAGAGTGGGTCCTGTTTTACAATAATTTTGATCCCTCCAGATGTGGCTTAGGGCTGTTTCCTCATAGAACCGAGAAGAAGGTGTGGCATGACCAAGGAGTTGGATGACTTGAGATTGAGGACAAACTTAGGGCCTGATTGCGACTTTGGCAGTGTGGCGCCGAGTCCGCCCCGCCACTGCACATTCAAAGCCGTGGTCAGTAACTGGTGTACATGGACACAGGGGGGCACATGTTGTGCCCCCCTGTGTGCATCCACAGGGTGCAGAGTTACCAGGGGGCCCTGTAGGGCCCCCTTTGTTTCCTCTCCACCAGGGATTCCATGGAGGAGGAACCGCATGAAAACCCTGGCGGAGAGGCAACTCCTAATATGCTTGGCAGGACAGCGGCGATCCCGCCAAGCATATGGATGCCTCTAAACTGCTGCAACACCACCAGGGAACAGTGGTTCCCTGGTGGCTGCGGCAGGGCTGTTGCGGCCCGACAGCCCGACTCATAATAGGGCAGTTGGGAGACCGCCACCTCCGTGCCCCCAGAAGTCTGGCAGTCCATGGACCTTCAGATTCGTAATTGGCCCCTAAGTGGCCTATTAATCTCTGAAACACTGAAGGCTGCTTTTGACTTTCTGCAGCATAGAGACCTAATGTACGAGGATGAGGGATGCCCTAGAAAGCATAATAGAGAACAACAGAGAAACCAAGATCCTCATACAAAAGAGATGAAGAGGGTCTTATTGAGATGCAATTTGTTTGTGGAGTAGAGAGGGAGAAATCCTATAGCTAAAACACAGCTCACATATACAAGTTGGGCAGGGAGACATGAAATAACTATCATAGCTGCCATTGTGGAGTGGAGCTCTGGCTGCATTTTTCTAAACTTTTTTGTGTGAAAACACCTTCTAAAGACCTTTAATTGAAGATGCCTAATCGCTCCAAAAACTTCCAAAAAAGAGCAAATAATTTACTTTTTTTCAATAAAAGACCTTTTGGGAAAAATAAATATTGAAAGAAAATAACAGACTAATGTCAACATAAAGATGCTCCGGAGAACTGTCAGGAACATTCTTTTTTTAGAATGTGATAGACACCCACAACCTCCTGGACTCTGTAAAAGTATGGAAGACTGCTGCCCCCTATTCTGTACTGAGATGCTTGCAATCCTGAGGCTATTGGGAAGTATAGATCAATCTAAAAATCTCTCACTTGAGTAACACATGAGAAGAGATTAAGGTAGAATTTTTACTGGAAACATTTTAAAATACACAGTGGGACCGATATTGAGAACTGGGTTGTCTGCAATTGAGTGTCAGTCACTCGAGTAAGGACCCATCTTAACTGGATCACCCAAAGACCACCTGAAATTCCATCTTTTCCTATTCACCTTGCCCTCTCATGTGTGCTAGATTCAGTGATGCAACCCACTTCTACATCACATTACCTCCCCCATCCTTTTGTTTGTTATTCTTTTTTCTCCACCTTCTCTATATCTAATTGTCTCCACTTATGCTTATAAAGTTACTTAAGCCGAGGGATTTGTAGGATGTCCCAGCTGCCATGTACAATACCCTTCTTTAAATCGATGGGGGTCAGGACACACTCGTTGATATTTCGACTATGCCACAATTCTGGGAACATGATCAATATTGGAGAGCTACAAATTTAGCTTGCTTTGATATCACTAAATGCTACCACAATTGTAAGTTGTATGAGTTAGGACATTGTCCTTTCAGAGATGTCAAATGGGTTCCCAAATCTATTGAAAAATCAAAAAAGTCAAAGTTCCTTGTTATTTAAGGGTAAATAGGGCTAATTGTGTTTTGTTGTTTCTATAACTACATGTTCTTAAATGAAACCCACTTTCATTGAGCAAAATAATCCTCACTTCTTTGTCTTTAACTTTCTTTAGTTTTATCGTCTTTACTTTTTTTCTTGTGTTTTCCAATTTTTGTCATCCCTTTGCTTACAATTTCTGTTATCCTGATCCTTTACTTTTTAAATTAATTTTAATGTTTCATTTTGTTTTTATTTTATATATTTTTCTTCCTTTCTCCTAATTAGGTAACCTCTTTTAATGACATCATAAAAGTAAGGAGAGTGTGATGTCAGGGAAGAGCTTTGTACTGCATTTGCCCTCATAAGTAGTTTTTCCATCCAAGTTGATATCAATAGCAACTGAACTAAAAGTATCACACACTCCAAGCCTCGACTTATCAACTGACCTGGTCAAATTGCTTAACTGTAGTAAAGTGCACTTGTGCCCCAGATTGGCACAGTATTTGATGTAAGATGCATTAAAATATTCTTAATTCAAAATGCTAAACTTTTTGTTAGGAGTATTACCAGGCATGCACAAACCAAAATCTATCTCTATGGACTGAAAATTCATGACACTCAGGCTGCATTAAGATTTATGACTCTATGTACTGTCACCACTAAACTCCCATGAGTGTAGGTTGTTCATTACGGCCAGATCATTGCACATCTGTCATAATACAATAAAAAAGCAATTGCATTGAAAATCATTACATTGTGTTCTGTGGATGCATTACAGAGGGAAAGATTTGCAAATGTTCCAGTAATCAGTAGAATGACGTTATCACATCTGTCATGAAAGAACAGCAATAATTTAAATGTGGCTGCTTTTGTTGTGCTACAGCAATCATTGTCACTTTGCCCAGTGCCACCTTGTACGTGGTTCACTTGAGCCATTGTGTTGTTGTAAGTAAGATATTAGCCTTCCTGCCATCACTACCCCATACAGGGACTAAACCAACTCACGACGTAAAATAACAAACAAAGAACAAATGAAGTTGACTACTTCGAGACAATCTAACCTACTAGACCATTGAACAATATCTCAGGTTAATGGGGCACAAGATATCATCAAGATGGAGAGTGTGAGGGGAGCACACCGCCTGCACCATTTCTCTCAATGCACTCAGTTAGATGCAGCCCTCAATACTGTCTATACCCACAATCATTCAACACTCAGGGCCCGATTCCGATCCCGCTCGGAAACCCTCCCGACTGACACAAACCGGGAATGGCTTCCGACCGACACGTACGCGCGCTGTCCGACCGACGTAGTACGATGCAACGCGTGTCAAATACAAACTACTCACACGGAGCACAATACGGATGACCTACACGGACGGGAATCAATCCGTCCGAGCGAAATCTCCGGAAAAGAGCCCGACGCGACCGACTCGTACACGAACGCTGCAACATAGCGTAGCGTGAATGGGACTACCCCGCAAATACATGAAAAAGCATCTATTGCGGTCAACGGAACGTTTCCGTCATGCTCAACAAAATACAACAGAAACAGACAGAAAATGTACAAACAAGCATTGTCAAAGGCAAAAAATAAAATAAAAAAGAAGACGCACCCACAACTCCTCCTATATAAAGTGCCAAAATCCTTACCATGATCATTTGCAAATTCAACAGACCTGCCAGCAGATACCACCACTACACTGCACTGATACATACACTCAAAACCAACCCACCACACAACCTGTACACCACCAGCACCTGTCAAATACCACACTCACAAACACACACCTTTACTCATACTCGCTCACCCTCACCTTCACACTCACCCACACATCCATCCCCACCACCACACATCACCATGCCCCCAAATAAGAATCCAAAGTTCACAGACAGTGAGTTGGAAGTCATGGTAGATGAAATTCTCAGAGTAGAGCCACATTTATTTGGCACCTTGGTCCAACAGACCCCCTGTCCCAGAAAACCAAGATGTGGGAGAGGATTGTCAACAAGGTGAACGCTCAAGCAGCTTGCCTGCGCACAACGGATGATATCAGGAACAGGTACTATGATGTGCGAAGGAGGGTCAAGAAGCTCATCAACAAAGAGCACGAACAGAGTCAGCGGACTGGCGGTGGCCCTCCTGTAACACCTGTGCACTTCACTACCTGGGAGGAGAAGGTGCGGGCCATCCTTCCACCGGAGGGCATACATGAAATATCAGGAGTACCAGAGCCTGGTGAGTACAGACTCAAATAGCCAATATTGATAGCAAATACACAGCCACAGACATCACTGTCAAGGACACAGCGATACAAATCACTGTCAGCAAAGCCATAACAATATTAAGCCAATGAGCCTGTGATGTGTATGCCAGTTTGACAAACAAAATACCTGCAATCTCAGAGTAATATGTAACTATTTCATGATATGTAACAACTTACTAAAAAACACAGCAAGGCTTTGGGCTCAAAACAGCAACCACCACTGTCAGCCATCTTGCCAGCACTGTTTCACTCACTCACAGGGAAGCTGAGTCACAGGAAGGAAGGTTGGGATTGCTGGGAAGGTGGGTGTAGCTGAAAGCATGATGGGAGTTGTAAGCACAGACAACAGTCCACCTCCTACATGGCC
Source organism: Calotriton arnoldi (assembly GCA_963921515.1). Classification (NCBI taxonomy): domain Eukaryota; kingdom Metazoa; phylum Chordata; class Amphibia; order Caudata; family Salamandridae; genus Calotriton; species Calotriton arnoldi. The sequence continues at coordinate 118,654 of CAWUFW010018233.1, forward strand.
CAACAATCCCACCTTGAACCATGCTCATCTCACAGGGAGTGGAAAAGAACTGGCAAGATGGCTGTCTCTGGGCTCTGGTGTGGGGAGCACAAGGCCCTGCTGGGAGTTGTGCTCAAACAAACACCAGGCCCCACTGTCAGACATCTTGAACATAAAGTTCGACTCACTGTCATGGAAGCATGGTTCATGGTGGCCTATTTGGTCTGGGGGGGAGGAGGAGTGCTAGCTCTGACTACATCTACCAACAGGCCCTGTCACACAAACACCCCTCCCACCAACACCAAACAACACACATGGGACTATGCTCTCCTTGAGAGTTAAGGAAAATCTACTCCCAAGATGCCTGACTCTGGGCTCTGGTGTGGGGAACACAAGGCCCTTTTGGGAATTGTGCACAAACAAACACCAGGCTACCACTGTCAGCCATCTTGCCATCGCTGTTTCACTCACTCACAGGGAAGCTGAGTCAAAAGGAAGGAAGGTTGGGATGGCTGGGAAGGTGGGTGTAGCTGAAAGCATGATGGGAGTCGTAGTCACAGCCAACAGTCCCCCTCCCACATGGCACAACAATTCCACCTTGAACCATGCTCATCTCACAGGGAGTGGAAAAGTACTGGCAAGATGGCTGACTCTGGGCTCCGGTGTGGGGAGCACAAGGCCCTGTTGGGAGTTGTGCTCAAACAAACACCATGCCACCACTGTCAGACTTCTTGCTATCGCTGTTTCACTCACTCACAGGGAAGCTGAGTCAAAAGGAAGGAAGGTTGGGTTTTCTGGGAAGGTGGGTGTAGCTGAAAGCACGATGGGAGTCGTAGTCACAGCCAACAGTCCCCCTCCCACATGACACAACAATCCCACCTTGAACCATCCCCATCTCACAGGGAGTGGAAATGTACTGGCAAGATGGCTGACACATGGGCCTTATGTATGAATTGGCTACAAGTCACAACTAGGCCCTGGGCCTCTCACACCAGTCCTCACTCTCAGCCATCTTCACTGTACATTTCCACTCACTGTCTGGGGATGCAATGTCCCAGGTGTGCTCCCTGGGCTGGCTGGGAAGGTGTGTGGAGTACAGGACATGGTGTGAGTTTCAGGCATAGCACTCATCACTACCCACACACAAAGCTACATGTCCATCAGTGACAAGGGATACCTGACAGTGAATGGAAGGGCCACAACAAGATGGCTGACACTGTTGCATGGTGTCATGTACACAAAGCACTGTTGGGAGTTGCATTCAACTCTTACATCATGCAGCGTTGTCAGCATCCTTGCCACTACACTCCCCTCACTGTCATTGATACTTTGTCCACAAAGAGTAAGCTGGACTGGGTGGGAGGAGGGGTACAACTTATAGCAGCATAACACAAGCACACAAACCTCTGTACCATCACAGCTCTGAGCCTGAAAAAGCAGGAAAGCAGCCTTGGTTAACTCATCTGTCTATGGAGGACAAGGACAATATACATGATGTGATCAGGCACAAAGGAAAAAAGAAAACCATTTGCTACTGACAGCTATTCACATGTGTGCAATGAGATAAGAACTAGGAACACATTCATCAAAATACCATAAACCAAACGCCACATACATTCTGGACTGTGAGTGTGTAGGTAGCCACACCAATTTGACTGCAAACGACATGCACAAACACCAGCACACATGCACAAATCTTGAAATATATATATCGTAAGAGGAAGAGTACGTATATCATTGGAAAAGCACAGATGTGGGAAATACCAGCACACCTGTGTCATGCACAGGGTGTCACTTGCCAGGCAATGCCTATGTACAGTCAAATTAACAAAACATGCCCAGTCATGCACAGAGCTGGACATGCTCAGCAAAACAATTCTTGTTAAAATCACAATGTTTGCCGAAAAAATAGGCCTGGGTCTGTGACGATACAGGACTATTTAATGTACCCACACTCATCATAATGTACAATAGCTAATGTAATGTGTATGATACGATGAACTGTGCAAAAAGACAACAAACATTGTGTCTCTCATCTTACCACAGAGCCTGCTGGGGACACTGCAGGAACAGCACAGGAATCCCAGTCCCAGACTCTTGTTGACCCTGAGCTCTCCGGTGTGGACGTCTCACGGCCCTCAACATATGACGAAGAACTACCTGGCACCTCCGGTGTGGGTCAGCATGCAGCACCAGCAGCTCGAACACCAGCACCTCCTGTGACCACTCCTGCAACATCTGTCAACCCCCAGATGACCTCTACCAACACGGACACACAAAGGCAAGCAAACACCGAGAGCACATCAACACAGGGCACTCTGGATTTGGCGGACAACAACACCAGTGTCAACGATGAAGGAGGCTCAGTGTTGTCTGTGCCTGCAACAACAGGTCCTGCTCGTGTGGGTAGGGGTGGTGGGAGGAGCCGTGGGGAGAGGTCCCGTGAGGCAGCTGGTGCTGATGATCAAGCAGACACACAGCTGGCACGCATTCTATATGCATATCGAGAATGCACCGGAGACTTTGGCCAGGTAGTTGGGCTCCTCAAGGACATGCAACAGCAGCAGGCTGTCCATTATGCCAAAATGGACTCACACATGTCCAAAATGGACTCATACATGTCCAGATTGGAGTCCAAAATGGATAAAATTGATGACCAGACTGCGGTACACAGGGACATACTTACCTGCCTCCGCCAGATTGCTGACAACATGACCCCACCTCCCTGTGTGCCCACCACATCTGTTGCTACTACATCTGCAACTGCCACAGGGAGGGATGAGGACTCTGGCAGAGAGTCCCCTGAACCGCGGCAGCCTGCACCTGAGGGTCCCCCAGAAAAACATAAGAGGGGTCGTCCGAAGGACAAATGAGAGACAGATGGCTATACATCCCCCCAGGAAGTGACAACCTGCTCCTGATATCCTCCATTGTGTACTTAGCGTTCACTTTGTTGACTGTCACTGAACTCCCCCACATGGGATGGAGGGTCTAAGTTGGATCAATGACTCAAATGACTGTGGACTTGGCTCTGAAAATTTCATCTACTACCACCAACAACTCCTCTATGAGCTTTGGATTCCAAACATTGTTACAGCACTTTCACTTTCTTGTTAAATTTCACACATGCACTGCAATAAATCTTTATTCACACAATACTTGCTTCTGTTATGAATTAAATACTGTTTGTAATATAGGGATGCTGTCCTGTAAAAAAATTCTTTGGCTGAAAAACAAGTACAGCAATTTACCTACTGTTTTGTGAGTAAATGTAACATGACACATATAAGAGATACACACAACCAGGTCAACACAACACAAATAGTACATGGCATACATCCTCATTGCTTCCACTGTTGGAAACTGAAATCACATGTCAATGCACAAACACTAATCCTGGTTAGACAAACTGAACATCAGGGCACATATACAGTATGTAAATGATTGTTGGATGTGTGTATACAGACGAGGCACACCTCAATGTGGAGCACAGGTTTATTACACAGGCACAACATGTTGCCTACACAACAAATAAAATAAAATCACACTGTGACAATAAGCACAAATTGAACAAGACGTTTGATAAATGTCAGAATTGAGTGTGTGGCACAGATTCCTGATCCCAAGAAAAGTCGCATACTGTAACTGCATTGTGTGTCTGGGAGGTCACATGTCTCCATACAACAGCCAAACAAACCTGTGAACTAGAGACATAGAACAGTCTTGAAATACAAAATTATCTGCATACTTCTCCAAAAGACATTTCATACTTAAAACGTTTATTGTGTGAACACTAGCTAGGAGTCATGTCAACACTGTACTGGTGGACATACTAACTCAATGGACAGCAAACAACTCCAAGGATCATGTTAAGTAGCATGCACCCACACGTATACAGAGATATTGTACAACAGACACATATCATGCAAAGAAAGTGCTTTGTCAACTCATCATTGCATACTTACAATCCTGAGAAAAAGTTGTTGATGAGCTGTCTCCGAACATGCTCCTCCTCCTCATCATCACTGGCAACATGCCCCAGGCCTGGATCCTCCCCTGCTGGAGGCTGCTGGTCCCCGTCATCTTGGATAAGAGGTAGCTCATTCCTCATTGCCAGGTTGTGTAGCATGCAACACATGATGATGATCTTACACACCTTCGCTGGTGCATATTGCAGGGCTCCTCCTGTACGGTCCAAGCAGTGAAATCTGGTTTTCAGTAGGACAAATGTCCGCTCAATCACTCACCTCGTCCACCCATGTGCCTCATTAAAACTAAACTCAGCAGGGGTTACAGGGTTCCTGAGTGGGGTCAGCAACCACGGCATGTTGGGGTATCCAGAGTCTCCTAAATTTAAACAGAAAAGACTTCATGTGTCTGAAAATAGGGTACAACCTGACATACAAGCAACACACAACATAAACAGACATCATTACCCACCAACAAGCCAGGCATGCTGATTTGGCAGCAGAGACATCATCTGTGGGATCCTACTGTTTCTCATAATGTAGGCGTCGTGTGCTGATCCCGGGAAACGCGCACAGACATGTGAGATTGTCATGTCAGGCAGACATACCACCAGGGCATTTATGGAGTGGTAATGCTTACGATTCCTGTATGTGTGTTCATTGGCCTGTGGTGGGACCAAAGCCACATGTGTACCATCAATGGAGCCAATGACATGTGGCATTCTGCCCAAAGCATAAAAGTCACTCTTGATGTCAGCAAACTGTCGTGGTGTTGGGAATTTGATGTACCGGTTCAGAAAATGTAACATTGCCTCCAAAAAATCATGAAGCACACGGCTAAACATTGTCTGTGACATCCCACCAGCAGTAGCCACAGTATACTGGAAGGTTCCCATGGCAAAGAAATGTAGGGCTGCCATCACCTTCACCTTGGGGGTCAGCGCAGATGGATATGGGCATCCAGGTAGCAAATGTGGGGCCAACTCCTCTGCCAACTCCTCAATGAGTGGTTTGGTGAAGCGGTAACGTCGGATGCTGTCACGTTCTACCATTGTCTCTAGGTCGGGGAAGGGTCTGTGGACACCTGGTCTCCTGCGGTACATAGATAACAAATAAAAACGTTATCAATAAACTTTCCAATGTGGTAAGTAACATGCATAATATCATTTGCTACATCAAAGCAAGACTCAATGAAGTCAGGTGTGTAATGTTGAGCATTGACACAAAGTCCAGCTATGTGACCCTCACACAACATTCCAATTCATAATGGTTTCTCCACAACTGCAAGGCTGTGCTGTGACTAATCAATGGTGTATGTTAATCAAACATTACACACTAAACACACGCCTAAACAACTATCAAAGATAGATGTTTGTAACAACTAACACGTGGTGGAAAGATACACACACAGGGATCATGTAATGCCACCTGTACACTGTCATGATGTAAGGTCTGACATACATGTACCATCACATACATAAAACCCTCATGATGTGCATCACATTTTGTTTGACAAACATACAGGTATGTCTGTGACACAAAGCCAGAACAGCAACTCACATGCCAAATACAAGTTGATGTCTCAAGTAAATATTATCAATAACCTCAACAATGGAGTGTGTGCATTGTACAAGACTCAGATACTGGGGATTCACTCAAAATAACTTCACACAATGCACATTTGAACACAAAGTCCAATGAAGCAGTTATTATGGCTGTATGTAACCTGTGATAACACAATGGTACCCTGGGACTGTGTCCAGGCCTAGAATGGTGATCTGTGAAGTGGTCACTCAATGTTGTGATGTTCCTCACAAACAACGTATTTGGTGCACATGAAGGTTGACTCGTCATGGGAGTGTGAGATATAAAGTGCTCTGTCCAATATGACATGTGAATCACTGTACCCACACATGTAAAACAGCAGAACATGATGATTTGATATACTGTCTGACATGCTGATTGAATAGTGTGGGGCACCTGAGCCTCAACCAAAACGTGTGGTTGGCATCCTTTGGCTGTTGACTGTAATGGTGACAGACGCGGGTGAGTATTGAAAAGACGCGTTGTATACATCCGAACAGAGGCGGACGCACACATTGGCTATTGGTCGTCATAGGGACAGACGCGGGTGAGTATTCAAAAGACGCGTTGTACACATCCGAACAGAGGCGGGGGCATACATTGGCTATTGGTCGTTATGGGGACAGACGCCGGTGAATATTCAAAAGACGCATTGTACACATCCAAACAGAGGCGGACGCACACATTGGCTATTGGTCGTTATGGGGACAGATGCGGGTGAGTATTCAAAAGACGCGTTGTACACATCCGAACAGAGGCGGACGCACACATTGGCTATTGGTCGTCATGGGGACTGACGCGGTTTCGCTTCGTGTACGAATCTCGTGCAAACTTATTCGGTTGGTTTACAACTAAATGTATCAAACTCAATAGTGTTATGATGCGGAATATTTGAACGACGCGGTTGGCGTGTCAGATGCGTGCAATGTCATGGATTGGCCCAATTCGGATCATGCGAACAACTAGGACCTATCGCTTTGGACGCATGGAACAGAATCCGCCTCTGCTGCACAGATATAAGACTGTCTGTTCCCAAGAGACTTCACTTGCCTGCACTACATGCTACTTTACAACATCTCTACCTACCACTGCTGCTGTCTCTGCATCCTCTGGGATCCACAATGGCATGTACTGTGGAGAGGGCACCAGCTTTCACAGAGGAGGAGAACAAGGCCCTGCTGGACAGCCTCCTTCCACAGTACAGCAAGCTGTATGGAAAACCAGGGGAGCAGGTGAGTGTTGATTACACTGCCTTTTCAAATGAGCAATTTCTAAAACAGGCACTACTAGCATTGTGATCCCAAAGGGCAAGTATGCACACATAGTTATTGTAAGTCTTACAGTGTGTAGATTAATGTTCTGGACAGGTACAGTGATGTAAAAGTGTATTTTGTGGGATTGATTTTCATGCACTGTTCTCATGTTGTTAAGGGAACCTCGCACACAGGACAACTGCCCCTGATGATACTTGTCCAACCTTTATACATTATCTGCCATTCTAACCATGACCTATATGTCCAAGTGTGTGATGAATAAACATGTAGCATGTGTAGTAATGGTGTGTCACTATGTCATCCTTACAGGTCGACGCCCATCAGAAGCATGAAATTTGGCAGACCATCGTCCGGGCTGTAAGATCTGTGGGGGTCTTCAAACGCCGCGTCAACCACTGCCAGAAGAGGTGGCAGGACCTCCGTGGCTGGACCCCGAGGATTGCAAGAGTCCAGCTGAAGCTGTCACCTCCTCGCAAAAGGGATGGACGACGGACCCTGACCCCCCCACATGCTCCGGGTACTGACGGTGGTCTTCCCTGACCTGGATGGGCAGTTGAAGGCCAGACAGCAGCAAGGAGGGGGTGAGTACGTGCCAGGTTGCTGATCTATGTTTGACATGCATGTTGCACTCCCTCAGCCTGGTAACCCTCTCACAGGTCGTCTGTCTGCTGAGACACCACTTCTGTGGCTAAATGTAATGATGCCCCATCATCACCAATGATACACAGGTGTGTCCCTTTCTGTCTATGACATGTGTCACTTAGGTCCTGTGCATTTGCTGTAGTCCAAGGTTAATGTGATCAGCACCATATACAACAGGTGCATTGAGTTGTCCATCATGAGTGATGTAATTGTCTCACATGTGTCAGCACATTGACTGAAATGTGCCCTGTACTCTGTGTGGAACATACATATATGTTCTAAATGGTGATCTAGGTAAACACAGGTTTGTGAGACATATGCTACACACCTGTGCAGCAGGTGATACCAATGTTGATGCCTCAGACAAATGAAATGGATAAGTGTTGAAAATGTGTAGTCACCTGCATAGTGCTCTGTGTAATCACATGTTTCACATGGACCAAGGACAGGTATGCCAACTCAAGCCATCTGAGACACTGTCACATCAGATTTTGGTGTGCCAGGCAACACTTTCACCATTGTAAATTTGATAATCATGTGTCTGACTCTGTGTCAGTGTGTACAGGTAGAACTTTTATAATACACAGGTAGTAAATATAGGTAATGTGGACAGACATCTAATGTCTGGAATGTGGCTCACATACACAGGACAAAACATGTGTGTGTCATCCCTTGAATATGCATAATGGTGGCTTCAACATGTATGTGTATGCTGCATTACTTTCTTCCTGAGAGCTATTAGAAAGTTCATGTAGACGGATGTGTTAATTCATATACTCCAATGTCTAAGTAGAACAACGTGAGCTTGTCAGAGTCTTTAAATTGGGTGTAGCACGAAGGGGACATGTATACTTGAACACTACAGATGTTGCTTTAAAAGGGATTACATGATTGTGACACAGTGCTGACTTTCACATTGTGATTCATTGCCCCTGTAACAATAGTCAGTACAGACTGTTTAGCCACACAGGCCAGTGGCATAGTATGCCACATGAAAATTTGTGAGTATTCAGTATTTGTACTTGTCTGTTGTCCTGCATGCAGACCATTATAGCATTGATGTTCAAAACATAAGCCCATCATGATGGCTGGGGATAGAATTATGTTCAACATGTCAACTTATCAATTTGTCCATCCCATTTGCTCTGTCACTTCCAGACTCCCTTGCATGAGATGAGACATGTTCGTAATGACACATGACAGTCAGGAGCATTACAGATCAGACAACAGGCAAATTAGTGTGTTGTTGGACATGTGTTCAGTGGTCTTTGAAATACATCTAACTGATGGTTCCATTGCCATCATGTGTTTGGGAACCATGGTTCACTGGCAGACTGACAAGTACCATGTTCACATATGTGCAATGATTATGAAAAGTGACTTTAACGTAATGCAAAGGCTTGCTCTGTGATGTGTTGTGCTTAGACTCATGTGTCAAGTCTATGCAGATGACTGATGTGAATCTGTTTCTCATCCTTGTTCACAGCATCATCTACGGCTACTGGAGGAGACAGTTCCACGGAACAAGAGGAAGCGGCTAGCCAGACTTGGTCCAAATGGGAGGAGGAGGAGGGACCCAGTGGCACGGAGGGTGAGGGGAGCCACACTGAGGGCCGGTCTGAAACATCGACATCTGCAGAGGACCAATCAAGCTCCAGTGATGACTCCCTTGTGGTGGTGGGTGTTACCAGAGCAGAAGCCACAACATCAGAGTCTGCCCCCGCCACCACCACCATCTCCACCCTCACAGCTGCTCCCATTCCAAGTGTCAGTGGACCCTCCCGTGTTAGGGATCATGTCTCCTTCTGGCCAGGCACCGCACCCCCTGCATCTGTTACCCCTGCTGCCCTGAGTGTGGAGTCTGTGGATTTGCTCAAACAGATACATGTGGGGCAGACATCCATGCTGAGTGTCCTCCATGCACACACCAGTCTTTTGACCCAATTGGTGTCATACATGGGGGGCATGTCATCAAACATGTCTGCCCTACAGCGGACATGTCAGTCCATGGCCTCCTCACTGACGGCAGCAGTGTCCCTCCTACAACAGTCCCTCACCCCTCCTACCTCTGCCCCATCCACAGTCAACACTAACCTACCTGACCAAAGCACACTCACACAGGCACATGCACACACCCCAACAGACACAAGCAGCACACAGCCACCTAAAACAAAGTCCCAAAAAACACACACGCACACTCAGGGGACTGACATCACACACACAGGGGATAGGGCAAAAAAACACACACACCCATCCACAACCACTCCGCATTCCTTAGCTACCTCTCCCTCCAAAACCCATACCCTTGAATCTCCTGCAACCCCCCCTTGCCAGAGGGTCTTCCTCTGTGACCTTGGCCTCTTCCCCACTGATACATCAGACCAGACTCGCAAGGGGAGGAGGAAATCACCCAGCACAGAGAGGAGATCCATCCCTGCCCACATACCCTCCCCTAAGAGTAGGAAGACTGAGGCCCCCACCCGTACATCCCAAGAACAAAGAAATCAAAAACACCACCACCATCCCACACTGCCACCACAAGACCAACTTCCTCCCGAGCCCAGGCCACCCCTCCTAAAGTTCCCACAACACGACCTATCCCAGTGTCACCCACACACCATTACACCATCCCCAAGATGATAAGGCCCTCCCCCCCTACCACAAGCACTTCCCCTCCCACAACACCACACCTTCTATCAGTTCCGGACACTGCAGTGGAGCCCCCGCCCCCTCAATCAGACCTGTCCACTGCAGTGGAGCCCCTGCCCCTCAATCAGACCTGTCCACTGCAGTGGAGCCCCTGCCCCTCAATCAGACCTGTCCACTGCAGTGGAGCCCCTGCCCCCTCAATCAGACCTGTCCACTGCAGTGGAGCCCCGCCCCCTCAATCAGACCTGTCCACTGCAGTGGATCCCGGCACTCCAGTAGCCCCCATCCCTCCCAACACCCATACTGGTACACCCTAGTCCTGTCCCTGTGGTGCCTGGCATGCCCCTAAAGATGCCCCTCCAAGGGGAGATGTCCCCTAGTTGTAGCAGTGCAGGCAAGCGAGGGTGTCCGAAGCATTAGGTTTCCCCCCTAAAGGACTCAATTAAAATGGACTGGCCAATGGCCATATTGTTCTTCATGTTCAGGATATTTTTTTCAAAGGCTGAATAAAGCATTTTCTTTTCTTTTGTAGATTTGCATTTTGTGTACCTAATTTTGTTAATGAGTCATAATGAAATTGCTGTTGAAATCTTGTTTAGTGAAAATAATGTTTTAGCGATGTGAGGGACTGCATGTGGTCCATTGTATATGTGTACTATTACAGTATGTATCAGAGTCATCATTGACAGCAATTGCAGGTTGTCATGATATACAATATTTTGGACACAGAGTGTGACCTGCTTTTGACAACATCCCTTCTTTGGCTTACACTTTTGCACATAGGTTGTGCTGACATTTGTACACATTGTACAATTTTCCAACGGTACAAGCGTCTATGATGGACATGCAGAATAGCGCATTGATGATGAACACATCATCTGTCTCATCAGTGCAACTTGTTAAACATGGAGTTTGACTACGTGCAGGTGACTTTGGGGACACACATGTACGCAGGCTGATGGAAACAAAGTATTCTCTGTGTTGGAATTGTTGGATCCATGTCCGAGTTTTATTGGGACATGGTGGACCCCTGCCAAGACCAAGCTTGACACAGCTGACCTTACACAGTAGTGACTTCACCTCATTGCACTGTGTAAATCTGTGACATATCCTGAGACCATGGTGTGTGTCATGTGAGCATTAATCTCTGTCTGCCAACCCCATTTCCTGCCAAGACTGTAGTCCCTGCAGATGTTCCTGTTTGAGAAGCTTTCTGTGTGCTGAGTAGTCCAGTGCTTTCTCAACCTATTAGACTTGGAGTGTCCGAGATGTGGGTGCACCAGTAGAGTGGAGTCATGATGGTGACATCCCTGGTTGGGTTGAGACAAGGGCCTGCACTGTGGGCAAACACACAGGTGACACATTTTGAATTCCCCGAGTCACAATTGTGCTAGCAACATCAGCGTGTTTTTAATCTGTCATCTGTTTTTGCAAGTTTGGCACTTGTATGTGTCTATGACTGCTCACACTCAGCAGTTTCTACCCTTCCCTGTAGCCTGATGGCAACATGTCTTTTTTGTAGGTCTCCTTGAGTGTTTCATTATTCTGACAGTCTTTAAATTCCAAATGTGTCCGATACATATCACGTTATGCACATGTACTCCATCCTAAACGGATTTACAAGTTTCAACATGTGTAAAATGCCTAGCTATGTGTATTGTGTTTGTTAAACGCAGATCCCACCACCACCCCTAGGGTTGTCAACAGCGCAGGGAGATTAGCTTACACATTTACCTGTGCATTGGAGCCTACTGACACAGTTGTTGTGTGCCCTATCTGATGAGACATGTATCTTCCAAGTCTTCTGCAGTAAACAGTCAGTATATTCATTTTGACAATAGTGATGATCTGCACATGCTGCAGATTTTACAGCTAGATGCAGAGTTGATGTGATAGACATGCCAAAAAGTTAACGTTGTAAATGGTCTGATCTTGAGTTGTGTGCAACGCACATAGTCAACACAGGTTGACTGTCTTTTACGTTGTTGTTCCATGCTTTGCTACACCTCAAGTAGGAATCTGGTCTACACATGTAGCGCTGACAGCTGTGACACAACCACTTCATGTTTGTTGCAGTGGGAGCATCATGAATGTATTTTGATTGTCTGTGGAGTTGTGTGTTGTCGTGGGCTGTCTCCTGTGTGCTTCATTGTACACTAACTCATCAAAATGTCATTCTTCTGTGAGTGTGTTTACTCCTGTTGCCCTGCAGGGTTTGAGTATGTATTGTTGTGGACAGATGCTGTGAATTTGTGTCCCATACATATGTGTGTCTGGCACCTCTTGTTCAACCATCAAATGTGTGTGTCCTAGTATGTGGCATGCTGGGTGTACCTTGCTGATACAGAGATTGACACATTGGTCATACACAACAGTACATGGACCCATGTTTGTATTTGGATCACAATGATGTGTGGTCAATAATGTGTTCCTCATCATGCAGCCAGCGATACACACTGTCATTGATGCCTGTGCAATGTCACCAGTAAATTTAGGCTTAGATGAGGCACATTGCTGCTGATCAAGGTGTGTGGTGTTTAGATTGGCCAAATGTGACTTGTCTCTTGGTAAGGCCCCTACCTATTATGTGGCCTTACATTATGGGCCATGCCGTGGGAGTAATGTTTGGGTATGTGAGATGACAGTGGTTCTTGCAAGGAACGTGACACAGTGCGCAAGAGTGATTGGGCTCAAACGTATGGCACACATCCTAATTTAGCATCACAGAGGGTCAGCAGACATGATACTGTCACCACAGTGATGTGGCCTTGAGGGTACTGTGGAAGAGAGTCAGTCTCTTGATGTTTTGTTTGGTGTTCCACCAGGCTTGTTCCACATGTGACTCTTGTGCACCCGCTCATCAAACAATGCCTGATTGCCCACATTGACAATCCAAATTCATGAACTAGTTCGGGATTGTACTCAACACGCATATGTCTCAGTGGAGTTCAGCCCCCCATCGTGTGTGTTGGCCCAGCCTAGGGACACTTACACACACACACACACATGTTGTGTTTGTTCTGCAGTGTGTGGCTGGCTGGTTGTCTTTGTGCATCTTCACCCATGTATCTCAACTGTCTTTGATGGGCATTGAGTGGATGTTTTGTTGAGTTTTTTTCTCTAGTGGCCATGGGCCACCTACAACTTCACTCTGCACATTCATTATGTTTTGCAATTGCCATTGCTGCCACAGTGTGGTCATGGATCTCATCAAAATTGTAGTTTCAGATTGGATCATTTTTATTTGTGTCTGTTTGTTGCAAAAATGTGTGTTTATTCATTTTGTTGGTCACATGTTACATTGTCCAATTGAACATTGCTGGCAGTGTTAGCCCCCAAGAGCACTGATTGGCTGCACATGGCTGAGGGTATCTGACACACACAACAATTTTGGCCTCAACAGTTATGTTTTTGTTTGGCACATAACCACTACTTTCTCACTACATTGCTTGTGTTTTTAGGCCCAAAAACATGATTGGTCGGACATGCTGGGGGTGTGAGACATACATTCACCTTTTTGTCACTACAGTGATGGGGGGTTATCCCCCATTACCCATATGTTCTTGAAAATGTTGGGGGATTGAACCCCACACTCACCTTTTTGTCACTACAGTGATGGGGGGGTTATCCCCCATTACCCCTATGTGCTTGAAAATGCTGGGGGATTGAACCCCACACTCACCTTTTTGTCACTACAGTGATGGGGGGTGTTATCCCCCATTACCCCTATGTGCTTGAAAATGCTGGGGGATGGAACCCCACACTCACCTTTTTGTCACTACAGTGATGGCGGGTTATCCCCCATTACCCCTATGTGCTTGAAAATGCTGGGGGATTGAACCCAACACTCACTTTTTTGTCAATACTGTGATGGGGGGGGTTATAACTCATAACCCCTATGTGCTTGAAAATGCTGGGGGATTGAACACCACTCTCACCTTTTTGTCACTACAGATATGGGTTGTTTGTCCAATATATCTCTTTATGTGTCAATTTTGCAAGCACTGTACACACTTTTTAGGCATGACAGGACAAGGGGAGTGTTCTGCATCCACCCCCTATGGGGTGGGCAATGCTGGTAGTGATAGGCATCCACCCCCTATGGGGTGGGCAATGCTGGTAGTGATAGGCATCCACCCCCTATGGGGTGGGCAATGCTGGTAGTGTTAGGCATCTACCCCCTATGGGGTGGGAAATGCTGGTAGTGATAGGCATCCACCCCCTATGGGATGGGCACTGCTGGTAGTATTAGGCATCCACCCCCCTATGGGGTGGGCAATGCTGGTTGTGATAGGCATCCACCCCCTATGGGGTGGGCACTGCTGGTAGTGTTAGGCATCCACCCCCCTATGGGGTGGGCAATGCTGGTTGTGATAGGCATCCACCCCGCTGGTTGTGATAGGTATCCACCCCCTATGGGGTGGGCAATGCTGGTAGTGATAGGCATCCACCCCCTATGGGGTGGACAATGGTGGTAGTGATAGGCATCCACCCCGCTGGTTGTGATAGGTATCCACCCCCTATGGGGTGGGCAATGCTGGTAGTGATAGGCATCCACCCCCTATGGGATGGGCAATGCTGGTTGTGATAGGCATCCACCCCCTATGGGGTGGACAATGGTGGTAGTGATAGGCATCCACCCCCTATGTGGTGCGCAATGCTGGTTGTGATAGGCATCCACCCCCTATGGGGTGGGCAATGCTGGTAGTGATAGGCATCCACCCCCATGGGGTGGGCAATGCTGGTAGTGTTAGGCACCCACCCCCTATGGGTGTGTTGCCTTTTGCGGGATCGTGATGTTTTTGTGTGTTGTAGGTGTCTGACTTACCGTCTGTGCCGAACGCGTTGGTTCCAGTTGTTGATTTGACCGTAAGCATAGAGTATAGGGATGACATCCGCGATCGGATACATGGCTGCTTCGTCTCGTACACAGTGATCGTGTTGTGGCGCGAATCGGCAATGAAATACAGCTCTTCCAGATGCTGTGACGTGCTGGAGGTGGCGACCTGTTCGGCGCGTAGGAAGTACGCATCGTACTTGGCCGGCTGGAAACTGCTTTGTAAATCGCTCCGGATGACTCCATTCAGCGTTTACGGAGCCGGGTCGTACGGAAAATGGTGCTGGAATTGGAGCGTACGTGTCGCTCGGGACTAGGAGACTTTTGCGCATCATACTTCGTCCTTTGGATGGATCGGCTCCCGGAACGAGTCGGTCAGAAGGTAGCGCTACGGACGGCTCTCGGAGGGCCTTCCGAGCGAGATCAGAATCGACCCCTCAGTGTTGTCACAGCAATTGTTGGATATCCTTGGACACATTTTGTGCTAATTGGGACTTTTCTGCAAGGAGCAATCTACTGGTTTGTGGGTGCATGGCAAACCCCTTTTAGTATATCAGGTTCTGAAGCATTGGATCTCTGTTGTGCATACATCTTCCCAACAGATACTAATTCACCGTAAGTTTGTGTTAAACACTGAAATTCATGTGATAGAATTTACTGATCTAGCTAACTTGCATACAGAGGCTTCACCCATTGGTCTGTTCAAATGATTTTCATGTTTAGCTTCCACCCCTACTACAGCTTATAATATGTAGGGGTGGCAAGAACTCATGGAATTTCACTCTGCATAATTCTGGGAGTTCCACGAATGTGCAGAAAATGCATGATGTGCTTTTCACACAGAATTTTTAGCCCCAGTAGTGCAATCAATGTGAACAGCACCAAGCGGTGTGCAAGCATGCAGCCATTCTGTTTTGCCTACGGCTGCTGGCTGGCTTTCTCCCTGCTGTGCCTAAGTTTAAATCCACCCTGTCTGATCACCAGCTTTCCCAATTCCGCCTTATTTTACTTATTTTTATTACTGTCTAAATTTCCCTGTGTGCCTTTACATTTCTGTGTGTGTTTTTTGTGACTTTATGTACTTTGTTTTCCTTTCCTGACCTGTCCTCCTGTTTCCTTCCCATCCCAGTCTGACTCCCTCCTCCTGTCCCAACTCCCATTCCGACGATTCCACCATGGCAGCAGAAGCAGGAAACACCACCCGCACCCGTGTGTGACGCAGATGTGAAGGGGTACAGCCCTGCCCCATCTTCTGCAAGGTGGAGGCACTCACTTCATCAAGAAAACTTTATTCGGCCAACGACGACCATAAAAGCACATAAAAACAATAAATGCTAAAATCACAATCAATACATGATGGTTAAGGAAAACAGACCAGCAAAAACAGGGCATAAGTAGAGATTCAGCAAGAATGCGGAGCCTACATTATAAAAAAGCATATAAAGTGCAGATTATATTGTGCAGAGCCATAAAGTGCAAGTAGAGGCACTCATCTTCTGGGTGCAGCACCACCTTCGTCGCATGTTGGCAGCAGTTGGCAGGCCCAGTAAGGGTTACGCCCTGTGGGAGTATCGGCAACTCTGTCGTGTATTTCCTAGGAATCCCCAGGACTTGCGCGTTTTGGATGACCTAAACTGAGGGCTTGGTGTCCAAACCGCTTCTGGACATCCCCACAAGATATGTCAGCTGTTAAACCAGCTAGCTCTACAGTGCCACTACCATCCCCCGTATCTTACAGTGCTGTAGGTAGTTTCTGGCAACCACTGAACATGACAACCCTGATGCCTCAGGGATCGTGGAAAACAGTACAGTACTTTTCGCTCAGTCACTCGTGCTGACTTATTCTCAGAAAATACACAGGATGGCGGTTAGGACGTTTCAATAAGTATTTATTGGTCCAGCGTCAGTCTTGTGTAAAACATTTTTGCTGCGACAATCAGGAGACAGAAGCATACGAAAGAAATAGCAAGTACAAATATAGTAAACAGTAGATACATTAATAACATAGTGCTAAGAAGATGAACATATACAGTTCAGATAAGACAGTAGCACTTGCATACTCCTATAATGCGCTCCCTACGTACTTTGCCTAAATGTACCTAGCCTAGATATGTAGGTGTAGCATGTATATGCGTATAGATATATATGTATATAGTCAAGAATCCCAAAGGGAAGAACCAACCCCCTCACCTGATGGTAGAGAATGAAGGACTACGTCTCTGCTTCGAGAATGACACTCCGCAATGGATGTCAGACCGCTGCGTGTCGAAGATTCAGCATGCAGGACCCCGTGTCAGCATGGAAGGAATTCTCCTCTAATTTTTAGGGGAAAATAAGGGTCTTATATACTAGAGTGGTCATTCCAGGGTTTCTTCTAGAATCGATATGTTTTGAAAACAATCATAAATGTTTTGAAAGTAATCATAAATGTTTTTCCAAACAAATGCGATCATGCACAGCGGGCCTGTTGGCCAAGGATGAAAAAAAGTGGTGACCCTTATACAGAATAATTATGCAGTGCCTGAGGACATGTTTATGTGGGTCAGGTACAGGGATTATAATAAACTACTAAGAGCCTGGTGTCGAAGAGACAGGGGCAAACTACTAGGTAAAAGGTCACCTATTCTGAACTGTTATTATCATGTGGATGGGACAATGTATGTATAAGGGAGCATACATGACAGGACTATCCTAAAGGACATGACAGCTCTGGGGCTTTTGTCATTTTACAGTTCTCCATGGATGGCACTGTGCAAATCCTGTGCTTAAAGACTTTTCTGTGGAAATGATAAAAGACTTTGCCCCTTTCGAGCTCAGCGTGGATGGCACTCTGCGTTGGGGTTGTAGGGTTCTTCATACAGAAGCTGCTCTGGGTAGTTATAGTTAGGTCCATAGGAAAAGTATTTTTCTGCTGCTAATAACTTTGGCCCCATTTGAAGAATCTCCATGAACCTTTCAAAAAAGGTGCTAC
The DNA here is from genome assembly GCA_963921515.1 of Calotriton arnoldi. Taxonomy (NCBI): domain Eukaryota; kingdom Metazoa; phylum Chordata; class Amphibia; order Caudata; family Salamandridae; genus Calotriton; species Calotriton arnoldi. The sequence continues at coordinate 136,558 of CAWUFW010018233.1, forward strand.
TTTGTGACTAGTTTGTGTATGGAAAGTTTCAGGGTGATCCATCATGCAGGGGCTGAGAAAAAAGGGGGATCCCAAAATTCAAAATCCCCATGCATTTTGCATAGACTTCTTTAAGAAGGGCCACACCAGAAACTGCTGAACGGAATTACACCAAATTTGGTAGAAAGCTAGATCTTGGTCTGCAGATTGTGCTTTTCATGATTTGGTGTAAATCTGTTCTGCAGCTGTCGAGAAATTATGGTTAAAAAATCATTGTGTATCTGGAAGGTTGGGTCGGCAAGAGGTTCAAGAGACTCTCACGGGTGTGCCAATTTATCAATAGAGCGCTCTGATTGGTCCAGGGAACTTTATTTCCCTTAGGCCATCTCAGTCCCATGGGAGTCAGATTCCTGCAGAAGCGAGTGGTCTGATAGGCTGTCAGCAAAATCAAACAAAATTCTGCTGGCAGCCTCTACAGGGCTCAGGGACTAAGAGTCTGATTACAATGTTGGCTGATTGGGTTAATCCGTCACAAACGTGATGAATATCCTATCAACGAAATTACATTATAACCTATGGAATTTGTAATACAGTGGATGGGATATCCACCACGATCATAATCAGGCACTTAGTCTCCTTGTCCTGCAGTAATAAATAAAAAGTAATATAAGGGGGCAGGGTAGGGATACCTTGAGGTGAGCAAAGTCAGAGTGTCACTGATGTTGTATAGTGCTCTATACAGGAACAGCTCTCCACCTAAACTTGGGGACCACCCAGAGTTCTCTGCTTCTGTTTTTCATTATTTATGCTGCACTCTAACCTGAAAGGGTAATATATATTTGACCTATTGGCAGTCGCCAGTAGGTAATTATAGTTAGGACCTAGTTTCCATAGGAAGAGCGTTTTTTGTTTTGCAATAACTTTGGCATTGTTTGACGAATCTTCGTGAAATTTGCAAAACTAATATGACGCTCACTTCAAGCGGGGGCTGAGAAAAAGAGGGGTTCCAAAATGCATTTTCCCCATGTTAATTTCCATAAGAACTTTAGACACAGAATTACACAACATTTGGCATGTAGGTAGATGTTGGTCCAGGGAAGTGCCTTTTTGTGATTTGGTGTAAATCCATTCAGTAGTTTTAGAGATATTAACCAAAATCCAAATTTGTATATATAGGGACTCAGAGGATCCGGGATTCCGACCGATCTCATACTGAGATCTGATTGGCTGCCAACACTTCAAACCAAGTAGTGTTGGCAGCCATCTTGGGACTCGGTTTGAACTGAGTCTCAGAAAAAATTTAATAAGAAAAGGGGACAGGGTAGAAATAACCTGACTCTCTAGGTCTCTAGGGGGGTCCCACAGGTACCCCGCAGGGCCCTAAAAACATTTTTTTAAACATTTTCGGTGGGCTATTAAAATATTCATTTTCGGCGGGATCCACGTATGTAGCATACGTGGATCCCGCTGAAAATTAATATATTTTTTTAAAAAACATAGCGCGGCCTTCCACGCTTCATTACTAATTGGCCCCTGGGTGGGCCACGTCCCAGGGGCATTTGCATAGTAATGGAGAGGGGGAACCCCGTCCCCCCTCCTGGGGCTTATTAATGCCCTGGGGACCACCACCTCCCTGTGGCTCATTTATTTAAAAATGGGGGGCCTCTCGAACCTCCCCGGACCCTGGAGACCACCACCTCCCTGAGGCCACATGTGAAAAACAAACTGGGGGGCTTCTTGGACCCCCATGCTCCAGGGACCACCCTGTCCCCAGGGCTAATTCTTTGTTATGAGGGGCCTCTCGGACCACCCTTACCCCAGGGACCACCACCTCCCCAGGGCCATGATCAATTGGTAGCAGGGGCCTCAGGGATCCCGTCAGGCCCTGGGGACCACTACCTCCTCTGGATCAACTTGTGTTTGTAAAGATGGGAGGAGGGCCACAAAGCCTCCCTCCTGGGCCGTTCTCGACCCCGGGAACTGCCATCTCCCTGGGGCATGCCCACATCAAAAAAAGAGGAGGGCTGAGCGACACCCCTACTAGAGCCATAGGTGGTCCTAGGGTCCGCCATCCCTCAGGGGGAGGCTCCTGCTAATTCCCAGGTGGCCCACCATAATCGGCCTGGGAGGGGGGCCACTCAGCCCCCCTCTATTACATGTAGGCTGGGCCCCGGGGATGGGGTCCCAAGGGCCAAAAACAGCCCGGGGACGGGGGCCACGTGGCCCCCTCCCCTAAAAATGAAATAATTTTTTAAAAAGGCCAGGCCCTGGAGGGTGGGGACACTGGGGCTTAAAACAGCCTGGAAGGGGGCCACGCAGCCCCTTCCCCCATTTCAAAAAGGCCTGGCCCCTCCACTAATAAAAGAAAAAAATATTAAAAAGCGTCAGGCAAGTCACCTGGAGGCCCTGCCCCCTTTCTCCACCACTCTGCAAATGCACCTCCTGCTGCACTACTAGTTCCCTTGGCTCTTGAGTGTCCTTGGGGGCCGACTGCCCCTCCTGTTACCTCTAGTAATTCCCACACAGCGGGATTGCTGAGAGGTTTTCAGAGGCCAAGTCCCCTTTCTCCACCACTCTGCAAATGTGCTCCTGGCGCACAACTGGTTGGGGGATGAAGTCCCCTTGGCTTTTGAGGGTCTTTGGTGGCCAACAACCCCTCTTGTTACATCCAGCAAGTCCCACACAGTAGGATTGCTGAGTGGTCATCGAAGGCCCCACCCCATTTCCCTACCACTCTGCAAACATGCCTCCTGGTGCACTACTGTGTGGAAGATGAAGTTCCGTTGGATGCTGAGGGTCCTTGGGGGCCAGGAACCCCTTCTGTTACCTCCAGCAAGTCCCACACAGTGGGATTGCTGAGAGGTCTTCGGAAGCCATGCCCCCTTTCTACACCACTCTGCAAATGCGCCTCCTGGCACACTACAGGTTGGGGAATGAACTCCCTTTGGATGTTGAGGGTTCTTTGAGGCCAAAAACACCTCCTGTTATCTCCAGGAGATCCCACGCTTCAGAATTGCTAAAAGCTGGTCAGAGACCCCACCCCCTTTCTACACCACTCTGTAAGCGCACCACCTGGCACACTACTGGTTGGGGGTTGAAGTCCTCTTGGTTAATGAGGGACTTTGGGGGCCAAGATGTCCTCCTGTTACCTCCAGTAGGTCCCATACAATGGGATTCCTGAGAGCAGGTCGGAGGCCACGCACCCTTTCTCCACCACTCTGCAAATGTGACTACTAGTTAAAAAAAACATAGAAATTCACTTAAAAAGCCAAAGGTTACAGGGATGTTTTAGTTAGGAAATAGAATTTGAAAAACCTTAGAAATTCACTTAAAAGAACCAAAGGTTACAGGGACGTTATAGTTAGGAAATAGAATTTAAAAAACCCTACAAATTCACTGAAAAAAACAAACGTTACAGGGATGCTGTAGTTTGGCTCAGATGTCACTCCTACAAAACCAGTGAAATTCAGCAGCTATTGCTACCTGAGCTAGCTATAACTTACGCCCCTGCAATACACTGCTTATGACCTCACATATTACATCACTTATGACATGGTCGATGATTACCTTTCATGGCCCAAGGGTAACACACAGCCTTGATATATTTGGACCCTGGTATCCAGAGTAGTGGTGCATGGTGCCATGGTAGAACCATAGGAGTGGAGTGGACGTCAAGTGAATGTAAATGATACTGCCAGGATTCTGTTCCAATGTGAGCCAGTCAGGCGCTTGCTTGCGCTGATTTAAGGGATGTCACTATTATAATAGTAGTATATCGGGGTGTTAGCTTTCTTCTCTCTCTGGCTTTATGTAGCTCATACAGTCCCAATCTCCCTGATGTGCAGTGCACAAAGGCAGACCGACTTGACCCATCAAAAGAGGGCAGAGACGCAAAGATCATTCTTTGGGATTGATAGCTGAAAATGTAATTTTAGGTTAGGAAACTAGGAATAGGCTATCTGATTTCAAAAGCACAATGCATGCCGGTCAAAATGTTTTTTTGGGTGGAGAGGGCCACTAATTAATGTTTTTTAAAATCTTTATTCCTTTTTAAGCACCCAAGGACAAGAGGGCACCCGCCACCACCATCAGTGCCGTGGCAGGTGGGACCACCAGTGCCGCAGTGGATGGGACCACTAGGGCCACAGCGGATGGTTCTGCTGGCCCCAGCAAGTCATGTTTATTATTATTTCTTACTATTAACTATTTCCACAAGTATGGTCTTGTGTATTTATGCTATTTTTTTTTCAAATCCCCTATCTAATGTTTGTTATCACTGAATTTCCCTGTGCTTTCTAAATTTCCTGTTTATGCAGCAGACTTTCTCCTGTCCGTATCTTTCTTCTGCTTCCTTTTTAGTAAGCTTTCCCCTTTGACCCTCTTTTACATGTCTTGCGTAGTACTGTTAAGGGAATAGTTTTTTGGAAACATAAAGAAGATCTCAGGCCCAAGTATTCACCAAACATGTTGTTGAGATTCAGAACTTAAGGCTTTCTTAATCAAACAGTCAAAAACTACAGAGACAGAGTGGTCATGGACCCCAAATGTTGTATTATACGAGCAGTTTCCATGACAGAGCAACATGGAAGGAATGAGATACCATTATTAACCAATACCATAATATGTCCTTCATTCCCTTCAATGTGTTCCATTGTTCGTAGTATTATCACTCCATTAGGTGAAACATTTGTGGGTTATCTTGACTGCTACTAATACCTGGTTTTTAAAATATTGTCAACAAACAAACCTCCCAAAGTGATACTTACGATAGAAGATACTGATAGCTAACCTAAATTTAGTGAGGTATTGCTCTCTGTATTATGTTTTTGTCTAAGCGCACAGACCACAAGTGCTGCCACAAGCGCAAGCCAAGCAGGGACGTCAGAGGAGGCCCAGCCAGTCAAGGGAGCAGTCCCAGTGGTGGCAGAGATAAGTGGTGAGTCACCTTGCTTTCTGCTTGACAAAACTCTATTTGTTAAGCAAGGCAGATATCCGGCTCATCACCTACCTGCCCACTGCATTTCACCACCTAAAATGTAGGCGCTGACATGCAGGCGGTGGAATGTATGTCTGCTTCAGCGCAGCACAAAATCTGCAATGCATGCAAACCAAAGACAAGGTGTGTTTCCCAGTGCAACTCAATCATCTACTAGTAATTCACTTAATCATTATTTCTTTCTGTCAGTCCCAATCTACCCAAAATGCAAATTCCATCTTGGCATGTGCCACACCTTTCTGCGAAAGTGACTTATATTTCATGGCTTATATTTCATGGCTTCCATTGTGGATTTATGGTTTCAATTTTTCCTTCCATCAACCAAAGTGACTAAACAAAAGCTTAGTACGTGACACCCAACCATTCCACAGTTAAACCTATACTTGGCCGAATCCCTATAACTCTTAACTTCCCATAGACTAACTTTCCCCACTGCCAAGTGAAGGTATTTATTGTAAAAATATGAGGTGGAGAGTGAAGCCAGGGTGTAATGTGGGAGTAAGTGCCTGATTTCGATTTTGGTGGATGGGATACTTTGTGACAAAAAAAAAAAAACATTCATTGAAATAAAGTGCATCATTTATATTCTATGCACTGTCTATTGTAATATGGTGGATGGAATATCGGTTATCGGCCATGTGTGTGACAGACTATCCCATCTGCCAGACTCTATAAGCCCCTAAATTTTGGACTCGGGGTAGACTTGAAGAGGGAGTAGGAGAAGGTCAGGGCCATTGGAATTAATGATAATAAGTTATAACACAGCTGCCCCAAAAACATGCGGCAGAGAAGCAGACCGACCAGCATGGTTCCATTAATGTTGCACATATAGTAAGTAATTGTTATGCAGCATAAATACAACTTTCTCATTAATGGCAGCTAATTTATTTATTATATCAGCACACAATGTTTCTGTTCATTTTCACCCTATGAAATTCCATAATCATTTTTTGATTATGTTGATGGTCTGGCTTCATTCCTTGCAGCCTGTGATACTGCATTATGTGATGCATGTGCAGGAAATAATTTGGCCCTAAGGCTGTGACTAATCACATCAAAAATTCTAATGACCCTAGGGGACCAGCAATGTTCTGCTACTGTGCCACTATAGTATCAGTGTTTGCCCTGAGCATTACAATTTGTGTTTTTCTTTCTTTCTTGATATTGGTACTGATACTGTGCCACTATAGAATGAGTGTTTGCGCTGAGCATTACAATTTGTGTTTTTCTTTCTTTCTGATGCTGGAGATCATCCAACCCTGCAGGAGAAGCCACCTGGCTGTGGCACCATAGGTTGGAGGTCATCGCCGCCGAATACTGCTGACTGGTGGTCTTGGAGCCAGAAGAGGAGAAGGCACGGGCCTCCAGTTCTATGGACCACCAGCCCAGACTGCCTCCAACCTGGCCATGCCAGCACTGGTGCTGCCTGCACTGTGCCACTGGATTCAAGCTAGCTTGGCTGATAAGGGGGTGATGCCCCGAAACCAGTCCCAGGATGCATGGTTCCAGTCCAGGGAGGACCTGGCTTGTCAGTTTGGGCTGGGGTGTTCCCATGAGGCACAGGGTCAAGACTGATTTGCACATTCCTGGGCCTAAACTGGGGTGGCATGGCGAGCAAAAGAATGATGGATTTAACCCAGATCTCTTGACTAGGGGTGAATGGTTGATTTGCTTTGCATTCCGTCCATCATCTGTGTGTCTTTTGCCCACAACAGCACCAGCACCTCTACCTCGTTAGCATTATCATATGACCTCCACCTCCTTCAGCTCTTCAGGTGCTATATATTACAGCCGATCTCCCTACCTAGGGAGATCGGCTGTAATATATACTTTGGTCGGATCCCTCGTTTTTGGCAATATTTTAAATTGTATTTTTCAAATATCCTTTGATGTACTCTTATCTTTTCTTGCTATCTTACACATGAGCACTTATTTCTCACTTTTTCCTTTCCTTCTTTTGAAAATAACCGTGCAATATAGTATATCCTATGTATTTTCTCCATGTTTTGGAAACAAAGAATAAATTGGCAAATTAATTTATTATTGGTGATCATTGAATTGTTTGTTGGATTTGTTTGTATTTAATCTTTGTAGATATACTTACTATTTGTATATTCAGCTGTGTCAGGGACCAATTGTTGCCCTTACTGATCGACACCCAGGTCCCGTGACACTTAAACTGGGTTACCCCATTTCTTATAGTGGGTGGAGAGGGTGGTTTTTGTTAATGTAGCAAAAAAAAAAAAGGTTTTATTTTCTGTCACTCACTATCTGTTTTTGCATTGCTAGTTAGCGTAGCATTGTGGTTTAGTGACGAGAACAAGACAAGAAGCTGCCCTCTGAAATTGTCACACATTATACTGTACATCACAGTTTCCCCCAGACCTTCCCTACCTGAAGCCCTTTGCCATGTATTTATTCTTCAGTAGGTTGCTTATCTCTTCCTGCAGTCCAGTATACCCAGCTACCAGAGTAGGAAGAGAAAATTGGCTAATTCTGTTTGACTTTATAGCTTGATTAGGTTTTGAAGCACCCAGGCACTTAGCAAAGATACTACATACTCAATAGTTACTGCCCTTGTCCTACCCTCTGCAAATATTGACCACTAATGGGGTCTGCCAACAACATACACAAAAATCACAATCTTATCTATCTCTGCTTCACAAGAACAACTTCAGTACAAAGTTCTTAACTAGTTCACTTCTTACCTGAATAGATTAAGTGATGTCTGCTACCTTTCCAAATCTTCCCAAACCTTATTGAAGAGTTTCCCAATGAGCCTTCTTCTTAATGCTGGTGGTAGAAGTGGGCTATAGCAACACAAAAAGATGAAGGATGGAATGCTGAACACTGTCAAACATTTGCCCTAATACAGAGATCTGAGCCTCAATCCATCATTTATTTGCACACCAAGTCATTCCAGTTTGAACCCAGCCACATGCAAATCAGTATTGACTCTGCTCCCCATGGGAAGAGTCCAGTCCAAACTGCCTCCCCGGGACCGGAAGCAAGCATTCTGGGACTGGTTTCAGGGTATCAATCCTCGTAAGCCAGGCTAGTTTGAACCTAATGGCATAGTGAGCAGGGGACTCAGGTCTGGGCATTTCCTTCCCACTTCGGGTGACTATTGCAACACAAAAAGATGATGGACGAAATGCTGAACATTGTCACACATTCACCCACAGTACAGAGATCTGGGCCTAAATCCATGATTTTTTTGCTCACCATGCTATTCCAGTTTGGACCCAGTCATATGCATATCAGTCTTGACCCGGCTCCCCATGGGAACAGTTCAGCTGGAATTACCAGGCCAGGTCCTCTCTGGACTGGAAACAAGCATCCTGGGACCAGTTTCGGGTTATCACCCTCATCAGCCAGGCTAGCTTGAATCCAGTGGCATAGTGAGCACGGGAGCCATGTCTGGGCATACCGTTCTCACTTGGGGTGACTATAGCAACACAAAAAGATGATGGACGTAATTCTGAACATTTTCAAACATTCACCCCCATACAGAGATCTGGGCCTAAATCCATTGGGGTTTTTTGCTCCCCATGCCAATCCAGTTTTGACCCAGCCATATGCAAATTAGTTTTGACCCTGCTGCCCATGGGAACAGTATAGCCCGAACTGCCAGGCCAGGTCCTCCCCAAACCCAAGCATCCTGGGATCGGTTTCAGGGGCTAGCAATAACAGGGAAGACATCACAAAGCGAGGTCCCACTCACACCTATTCCGAATGATGCTTGTGAGGTGAACTCCAACTGTATAATTATTCAAAAGGATAATCCATTAACAAGCAACCAGAGAGAAAGAAAAGAAAACATAAAGTGGGTAAGCCAAGACTGAGACCACCATAACAAAAAAGTTGTACACATTACAAACACCTAGCAGCAGTAACTTATAACCTTCAGGGGAGCTATTAACTGTATAATAGATTAAACATTTTTAAACTAAACTTACTAAAACCTCAAGTCAGGGCTTAGGAAAATGTGTTACTCCATGTTGCATAGGTTTTGTAAGCAACACATGGCCTGATTCAGAAAGGTAAAGTAAGTTACACGCCTGGTGGCACTTTACGCTTGCAGTATAAGTTTACAACTAGCACCTTTTCCATCAGTAACTTTACAAGTAGTAACTTTGCGAGTAGTAAGTAACTCCTATCATTTTAAAAGAAGTTACTATTACTGCTAGTTAGTTACTACTCGTAAAGTTACTGGTACTACAGTTACACTGCAAGAGTAAACTTACACCGAAAGTGTAACTTTACCATCTTGAATCAGGCCATAGTGAACACTAGTACTACCTGGGACAGACATCGTTCTAACTAAAACTCTGCACTATGCTGACTAATGATGTTCCTTTCATGCCTGGGTGGGGTGGTAGGGCTGGTGTGGGCTATTGTTTAGTTAAGAGCCCCAGAGTCCCAAGATCTCGATTGTTATGTTGTCTTGAGTTGAAAAAACCCCAAACTAGGGAGGACCTACACAGTTCTACACATTGCTATTGTTAAGAAAAGAAAAATTATACTGTATATAAATGGCAAAAAGGACAGTGCATCTGCATTCTTCTTCTCAGAATGTCTGTCTTGGGTGTAGAGCTGAATCAGCCTGGTAAGCATGTCGTTTTCTTGCAGAAGAAGAGAAGGCCTGTGAAATGCAAAAAAGTACATGACAATATTATAGAGTCAAGGATGAGAATCAAGAGGGCAGAGTATAGACTGGTGTATTAATGTGCGATTAACTCAAAAGTGAGAGAAGTCTTTTACCACCAATCCCAGACAAGTAGCTGCATATACCTGGCTCATCAATCACACAAATGGCAATTGTGTACATCCATCATCTGACATGTGTCAAGTGACAGTCCCCCAAGACCACCACAACCACTTAAATAGAGTTTGATTGACATCTGAGCTAGTACACTACTCTGAATTTTCCAAATCAACGCACCTCTCTCCAGTCCACAGGAGTCTGGCTCTTAGAGTCATGTTGCTTGTTTTCCATAGGCATTGTTTGTAGCTTCCTTCTTCTGGCTGTTGCGGTAGCCCCATGACCATCCCTACTCTGAGTCCCCTCCTAACCCAAATGAGATAGACCTGCCTGTTGGTTTGATGAGCAAGGAGAGCAAAAGAATTTTAGCATTTTGAGTAGTTTTTTTACACTAAACTGACTGGTTTCTTAAGAACCTGGAAAACAAGAAGTACACAAAAGGTCTGGAGTGGACCATGCTAATAAATATAGTGAAATGTGAAAACAAGGCAATCCTTCAGGCAGAATCATCCATCAGGCCCCAAAATTACAAATAAAGTTTGCAAATTAGTTACAACACCCTCCCAGCCACCATGTGAATCATCCGTCACTCAAATATATCACTCATTGGTGCATAGTTACCTGTTCCATGTGTGGTGCACTGCACATTTTTCTGTTGTATCTTTTCCTTTCCCATGGAAGGGGCAAACAATGGCAGTTAATGATCTTTACTGGTGGCAGGTCAGTCCAGCTAGCGAATGAAAAAAAGAAGGATAGGTATGGGAGGCATTGTCTTCATGTCCTTTAAGACAATGGGGAAGTCTTCATCTGAACACACTGGTCCACTCCACTCCATACAATAATGGGGCTGCATAAGTCAAACAGAAAATATATACATTTTCTTCGATATCCCCTTTCTTTGCAAAGCAGTTCGATGACAATATGAAAGTTCTGTTGTGGCCTGCTTAGTCAAGGAAGTAGAGTTTGTCTTTAAACTCAGGGGTTGCCCAGAAGTTCATCTGCTAACACACTTGAGTCTGACCAATCACACTAGTCCTCCTCCTATGCTGTTTCAGGAACAGTGTAATCTTGTAGTATGAAGTGGTGGTTCATTTGTATCATGGTCAGTCTCTCCACATTTTGAGGTGAGAAACTGGCCCTTCTGACTGGGACAGCAGCACCGGCTGCACTGAACATGCACTCAGAAGGCACACTGGCTACTGGAAAAGCCAGATACTTTATTGCCAGCCTGATGAGCTCTTGCCATTGTCACATCTTCCCAGACCAATAGACCAATAGGTTTTGATCCAGGTAGACCCATTTTGGGTCATCCAGATGGTCTTGGGTCATCCTATAAATGGTCATTGGTGCTGTCACTTGCTCGATCTCTGTTGCCTTTGCCTCTGTATTTGACTTAAGACCTGCCTCTTGAATCTAAGCCATTACAGAGGCTGAGTCAGATTTGTCTGTTGCTGCTGTTGCTGATGATGATAATGATGGCTGTGAGACATTAGCACTGCCCTCTCTGGAGGTTGAAGACTACACACCAGAAGCAGAACTTCTGCCCAGGCCTCTAGCTTCCAGCCGTTCTTCTTGCAGGTCTGTCACTTGGTGAACAATCCAAGTCTTGTATTGTTAAACACCCTCTTCTAAAAAAGGAACTGGCCAGTATATTTTTGTACCATAGATCAAGTTATGTGACAAATATGTACTCTTTGGAGGACACAATCTCTCTTTGCAGCCTTGTATTAACAGCCAAGCGAAGGATTAAGCTTAGAACCAACTCATATGCTTCTTTGTTCACACTGGTGAACCTTTGTAACACCTTTTTCAGCTGGTCCTGTAGCAGATGCAATGAAGGGATTGCTTGTCTCATTTTACTGTCCTCTTTGCTGGCTTACCATGTGAAAACCTCAAACTGAAGTAGCATTTGTGTCAGGCATTTGACCAGTACCCATTTGTCCATTTCCATGGTGATGCTTTTCCCAGTTGCAATCATTCCTCTTTAAAAGACATAGTCAGTGATCGGTCTGTACTGCTCAAATAGACGTTGCAACATGTAGCAGGCTGAGTTCCATCGTGTTGGCACCTCTTGTATGAGGACTTCAATAGGTACTCTATTAGCACACTGAATTATCCTGATCTGCTTCTGGGCTTTAAAAAAATGGCTGAAATGAGTGCAGATTCTTCAGCCGGTGGCCTGTACATTGCTGACTATGGTTTTTTTTTTAGAAAGTTGTGCACAATCAGGTTAATGCAATGCCCCAAACACAGGACCCTGAAATATCCACCATCTGCCATGGCCTTGACTATACTACACAGTATAGTTCAAATTTCTCCTTGGGAAACCTCTAAATGTCACACCACATCTGTAACAACCTCATATATCAAGTCGTTCAACCATCACCCATACTCTTTATTAAAAAGCAATATGTTTAACCAAAATGAGAACCACAAGGACATAAAAATATGCACAGGGCTTTAATGACGTATTGTCAAACACATTATCCATTCATATGTGGACTTCATACAACAAATATCAACAAATGTTATATAGAGATCCACTTCCTTAAAAATACATCACAAAATGTCAGACCGTGTCTCATAAAAACAATCCCAATATGGTGCAAAATAAAAACCCGAGAATGAACAAAAATATATCCATGAAAACAAGGGAGAAGAAAACAAGACAATAAGAATCAGAATTTTAGGTTGATGCCTATCTGCTCTAATCATCAAAAGAGAATCCTGATGTATCGAGATTCTTGTATATGGTATCCCAGTGTTAAGCAGATTCTGCACACATTACTACGTCGACGCATTTTGGTGGAATTGACAATGTATTGCCACCTTCTTCACGACAGTATAGATAGTTTTGTCTCCTTTAAATATTCAGAGCATTCAATATCAAATGGTGTTCTCAAATTTCCTCAGGATGGCCCTCCATATAAATCTAAATAGTCCCATATGTTGTAGGATTATTAAAAATTGGCAACCCACATTATGTATGAAAAGTAAAAAAAATTGTTTAACTTTTTTAAAATTTAATAAGAATTTTGAATATGTTACTGCCATTGTAAATGGCAACAAATCCAAGCTATTCAAACATCTTGCTGTTAAATCCTTCCAAGATGTTTGCAGCTGTTTGGGATTTCTCCTTAGTAAACATCGCTACTGTTGCATTCTGCTGAACACCCTTAAAGGTTTCTTCAGCACTGAGACCTGCAGATAGCTGTTGCTTAGCCCCCAGAAAAGAAATCAAGTGTGCCTTAATATGCATGCAAGCAGTTGCTTGACAACTGGTCCACAGGTCTGTCTTCAGGTTGATAGTGTGAACAGTACCCTGCTGCATAGATTGGCTAACCAATTGCAATACATCATGATGGAGTGCTTGCACAGCAACTCTGGTAAAATTGGTTTGGCTCGGAACCTTTCATTTCAGGCAGATGGGCGCCACAAGTTCTAAAAATCCCACTCCTTCTACAAAAGAAAAAGGGAGGCAGTCCAGCACTAATATTTTAGCCACTTTCCCAAAGTGCAAACGTGCTGTTGGGTGGTTGTGTTCATAGGGCCGCTCTTGCCTAAACATACCCGTAATAGTAGCTTGGATTTTTTTAGTTTGAGGTGCCTCTGATGCAGGCAGATTCCGGGTAAGAGAACCAGGAGGTGGTAGACTCGATGTGCATCTTGGCGGAATACCTGTATGTTGTGGAGGCATCTGCATCTGAATCTTGGTCCATTTGGAGGCTGCTGATGCAGATGATGCTGACACACTACAGGGGAAAGAGCTGATTTGTGTACTGCCGTCATCCTCTACCTCCTCATGAGCACTTTCTTTTTCTGTCACTGGGCACTGAGTTGCCTCCCCTCTCTCATCACCATCACCACCAGCAGCTATCTTTTAAGGTGTTCCCCCCCACTGGATTGTGTGATGTTTTCTCTGATGAGATGCTTGGCCTCCAGTACCATAGTTTGTAGCTTGGCTTACCTTGAAAAACTCTCACATGGCAAATGGAGCATATTGCAATGTTATCTTCCTGCTTGCTAATCATAAAGAAGTCCTAAACTAGAGAGGAGAAGTTTTTTCTACTGTGCCACTGCCAATGCCTGATGAACTGGAGGTAGGTGGCTGTGTCCTTTGCCTCTCTATAGGGCATACTTCAACTGCGGTAGTGCTGGATGCAGGTCTCGATGAATGGTCTGACAAATGTGGAAGCCGATGGTGGCGATGGACCCCATCTCTCTGAGCAGGTTGAATTAAAGGGGTCATCTTGGTGTCTTCTGAGCAGCCCTCCATACTGACAATCATTGGCTCATCCTCATCATTGTCACTTTCCATAATTCTACGACTTTCATTAACTTTCCTTTGCCCTTGCCTCTCAGCGCGGGTCTTGGACTCGGTTGGTCTCCAATCCATGTCCCGATCCTCAGATGGGGGGCTCGGAGAGGATGATGGGGTACCCTTTCTTTTTCTTGCTGGAGATTGGGAAGCCAATGAATGAAGGGCAGCATCTTGCTCAGCAGGATGCTCAGCCTCCTGTTCTGCTCCTACTTTAGGAAGAACTATTGCTGGCGGCAGCTCCTGTTGTCCACTTTCCTGCAACAATTGGGTACTAGTTTGTGGCTGAGACAAATCCAGTTCAGATTCACTGCTCGTAGCCATGACTGCAGTGACTGTATCACAGAGAGACATGGGCTTGGGCTTGGGCTTAGCCTTAGGTTGGTGTGGTACTGTTGATGATGAAGAATGCTGCTCCCAGCTTTTTACTGGCCAGAGGAGGTACACCACATTTCCTGAAAAAGATGTAGACTGGCATGCCAGTGGAGGCAATATCCTTCTTCTTCTCCTCCTTACTGGCCACTTTCTTGGCAGGAAGACCCTTCTTTGGGGCCATCTTCAAGTTATTTCCTAGCTCTGGCAGTTGCTACTTAGCTGCACAAGTGGAAGCAGAGGAGGACTCAGCTGGTGTGCATCGCTGACGGCCTTTTGTCTGGCTGTAATGTGGGTGATGATTATGCCTTAGTGATGATTTATTTCTCTTGTGCACCTAAAAGCATATATATCTCTATATATTTTTCTATTTTTGTCTATTACCTTGCAGTACGCATCTTCTTTTTAATTATTTTTATTTCTTGTCTTGAAAAAACCATGCCAAGATCTGCAATCGTGATACTGTAACACAGCCGACTCAGCCGACTGGAGACGCGAACCCACCATTTGTGGGAACGCGCACTGAGCAATTGGCCCATTACGAATGGCCATTTTGTTCAGGTAGGCGTCCTAGTCATTAGCGGTATGACGGCGTTGACGCCCGCATTGCTCCGAGATGATTTAATCTCGGCTGTCCCCACCCGCCGGCACCAGCGGAGCTATGGGTGGGCATGTTCCAGATTGCGCGGGAGCAGCCTTGATAAAGTAAGTCAACGTGGGCTTGCACCCGCGTTGATATTGCTTTGCTAACTTGTATCATCTTCCTTTTGACACATTTTGCCTCTCTCTGAACTATAGTGTGATTACAGGTGTCCCTTTACTCCTGTATGAACTCATGGTGCCTGAATTAGGCTGACGATATGTATGTAATTTTTTACCGTATTTTTCACTCATGGTGTTTGATGTCTTTAAGCATATGTATATGAGAATATATTGTGTGTCTCAGACTTCTGTGTTTTTAGGGTATCACTAGATGTGCTCACCTAGGTTATTGGAAAATATATCACATTTGCCCACCAGGGTGTAGAATTTATTATGTAGCCACAAGGCCATTTATTTTAATTAATTTTGTTTCTTTCTTCTTCTCTTATGTACTCGTGCAGTTTTCCAAGTAGCAGACCAATTAGGTGCTGTATGTATATTTCTCTTGATTTTTTTTTGGTTACTATGCCACATGCAGCGAACTTTAAGACTTAAGTAGTGACACCAGGGATTAGTTTTCCTAGGTCCTGAAGATAAACCTTTGGGTAGGGCTTGAAACTAGTTGATCAAAGAAACCCAGGGACATCACCTCGTAGAGTTTCTTCTTTTCCCCTCATTTTAACCATACCAGTTAGAGGTGCTGAAAAACATTTTTTCTTACTAGATAGGTATTTTTAAATCTTTTATCCTAAACCCACCCACTCCTATTATTTCTCATCAGGATAGGTCATATCACTATCAGTGCTCCCACGTATTAGTCGGTCGAAGCATGCCCCTTTTCCGCAGTGGGATTGGGAAAAACCCTATGATGGTAGGTGAGGGTTATTTAAAGAATTTTTTCTTCCTCCTATTAATACTTTGGGAGACTAAGAAGAAAGAGTAGAATTCCTGTTGGTCGAATTTTTAAAGTTGACGGACAATTAATTTTCATTTTTGGCATTGCTCAATTATTGGTAGTGTTTTCTTCTTTGTTTACCATGCCTCCTTTCTTTGCTGGCCAAGCAGCCATTTTTTTTGTGTGGCCAGTGTGCGTGTGTGTTTGCCTTAGGCCTGCATGTGTAGTACATGCCTTTGTCCTTGGTGGTTGGTGGCCAATTCTTCTTCCTTCTATTAATAGTTTGGGAGACTAAGAAGAAAGAGCAGAATTCCCGTTGGTCGGAGTGACTCTCTTTGGTTTTGTAGTACGACATTTTGGAAGACGAATCCTCTACCCCCATCTCTCCTCTACCTCCCCCATTATGGTTCATATAACTTTAAAAATTCACTAACCACAAACATCTCAAGAAGACATAAAAAATCACGCCACCATAATACTTTAACACTTTGCAAAAAAACGTAAAATACAAAAAAAAAACATTTTGCATTTAATTAATCCCTAAATCGATAGATGTTTAAAAAACATATACCATACAAACAACAGTTGTTTAAGATATAGATGCATATATACACCCAATGCCTAGTAATAATAGCTTTCTAGTCATGGCCCGTGGCATGGACAGACTAGACCCCACAGTAAATTGAGCAAAATAATAGTGTAAAATTCCCAAACAGCACACAAGAAATTGGAGAAAAAGTACTTTAAAGGTTCTTAAACCAGGCCCCCCAGTCCTCCCAAACCTGTGAAAACTTTACCCATTGGACAAACCTAAAAATATTAATGCAAAATATGTCTTTACTGCTACTTATCCAAATGTTTTTTAACTTACTTGGTTCCTCAAAATAAATTCTTGAAAATCCAATAGTATATGCAACAGGATTGCAGACAAAGAAGAGGGTGATCCTTTCCCCTTAAATTCCACATGAAAAGTGACCAAGGAATGGACAAAGCACTTGGAGGAGCCTTCTGGACAGGAAGAAGAAATTGTAGCTTCTTTGGAACTTCCTTCATGTTAAAAAAAAAAGTACAATGAAAAAATGTGTTTCGCACTAAAAAACTACCTGAACTGTCTATTCAAGTAGAATAGTTATTCGAAAATCCAATTTTGAGTTGATTTTGCTGCTTCTCAAGTAGAAAATCTACTTAAGAAGCATCCCTCTGAATGCGACTGCTCTTGACCGTCCACATTAGAAAATGGCACTGGAAAACTTCCTAGCGACCAGAAATCGTGCTAGAGGACACCACATTTTGCACATGCTAGCCAGCACGCTTTCTGGAGCCTTACATTGTTCCCATTCTCTTCACGTTGCTTGAATGGGAGCAAAATTCTGCCTAGAGGCGATTGGCGGAATTTTGGCTAGAACTCTGCATTAAGGAGTAACATGAAGTGATCAAAAGTCGCCAATTACGTGAGCAGGATGATATTTTCCACCCACCCCTAATAGTATGGGGCAATGAGTCGGTCCACTTCAACCATTGGCTCTGCTCACTTTTGGTGATAGCATATTGCTTGTGCACATGTGAGCACATCCAGTAGTGCCTCAGGCCAAAGCTTGTTGAACAATCTATAGCTTTGTTTCTGTTTCCATTCTTGTTTTCTTTTATATATTTTTGTGATGTGTAATGTAGAATTTATTTGTCTAAATATGTGCACTGTACCTTTACACTGCTATATTTATACTTTTATTACTTTTATGATTCCAATATTTATTGAAATTAGTTCAAAAAATTAAAATATAAAAACATTTGAGGCTTCCTAAGGCCAGATATTTGACTGACAATACTTGTTGCATCTAGGATGAGAATAAAGATGTTTGGTCATGCATCGCATTGGGAGGTTTTAGGGAAATCAAATCTGTTTATATGCAGCTTGTTCAATTGACTTTTAGTTGAGTGCAAGCCTGTGTAGCCTAAGAGGCAGGAAGTTTATGCAAAGTTGCGTTTTGTGCAGCACAAGGTGTACATTTGTATTTTTTTGTTGAAAATTATGTTTTTGCTTTCATGCCACCATGAACTGGCCAATCTGCAAAGTGTGCCCTGCAGCCTACGGATAGGCAGAAAAGTGACTGACTGTTTATAAACTGAAAAAACAAAGAATTGGTATTCGTGCATGTTATACCTGCTGCTCAGCCAGTGTGAGTGTGGAGTGGAATGTTGGTGCATGGTGATGCATGGAATGTTGGATGTCTGAGAGCATCAGTTGGAGTATGGGCTGAGCAGCAGGAAGGCTTCTCCTGATGAGGCTCTTGATCTTAACTAATTAATAAACCATCTTAGCTAATTTACAACTGGACTACTGCACTCATTTTATATTACAACATTTTGTTGATGATTTGGGCAAAGAAGAACCTATGTGGATAATCTGGAAGAAAGAAGTAATCTAGAAACAATATAAAAGAAGGAATTTTAAAAACAAGGAAACATAAGGAGTGAAAAGCAAGAAACAGAAGAAATGAAAGATTTTGAAAGACTTCAATGAGACTAAAGGGTCAGAAAATACGCATTCTGCAGCCCTACAGCCCCACCAGTGACCTCAAGGCCGGTCTTGAGATGTCTGAGAAGGTCAGTTGGAGTATGGGCTGAGCAGCAGAAAGGCTGCTCCTGGTGAGGCTCTTGATCTTAACTACTTAATAAACCATTTTACCTAATCTACACCTAGATTACTGGACTCATTTTATATTACAACAGTGCAATACCACATTAATAAGAAAAGAAACATGAATTTATATATTTATATATTTTTTTAATGGAAATTTTTAATACGCTTACTTACTTGAACATTGTGTCCTCACCTCCATTGACCTCGGATTCTGAAGACAATAGCAATGACATTGTGTGCATTGTGTGCATCTCAAAACCGATATGAGGGATGCTCAGTCTGCCTATAATACTAGTCTATAAAATGATTCCACTCTGTGTTTAGCATGGACTACAGCTCCTAAGTAAACTGTAAGTTTGTTTCTGTAGGTTGATAAAAACCTGCCTACTCTAATAGTACAGATAAGCTTGTAATGGTGGATTATAGGTGTCTGAATGTAGAGTGCATATACTTTCATTCTTTGTCGGTGAAGTTTTATTAAGATGAAATATTCAAGAAAAATCTATTGTTTTTTAATTTCAGAGAAATGTTATTACATTTTCATTAAAAAACAATAATACAACCAAAGATATTGCTTGACATATTGGGGAGAAATAACAAATACATCGTTTACGTCTATGTGGTCTGATTTATACTCAAGAGCATTGAAAGTGGGTAAATGAACACGATTTTAAATAGACCCCAGGGAACATGAATATTATTGAAAAGGAAAGATAGGAGTGCAAACCAAACGAAAGAATGGAGAGGGAGAAAAGTGGAAAGTGAAAGAGGGCAATAGGGCAAGGGGAGGCAGGTTAGTGTGAAAGGAGTGGGGAGGAGTTAAAGGACGTGGGGGAAAGGGTAAGGGGTAAGTGATAGGGGATATGTGTGTAGGAGGTGGACATCCAAGATATGTGAGGGAGATGTCTGTGGGGGGTGTTTTGGGAGTGTATTACAGAGGGAGGTGAGTTGCTTGCGGGTATGTAGACATATAGGAGGTATTGGACATGGGGAAGCTTTAAAGTGGCATGAGATATATGAATCCAATGTTGTCCATATTTTTGCCAGATCCATAAAGCTGTTTAGAAAGTTATCTGTACCTCTAGTAAATAGGATCCATGCCCACCATGTATGGATTGACAGTTTGGATAGAGCCTTCCATTCAGATAGGATGGGCATGAAACCTATGTTACTAATATATCCAAGAGGAAGGGTTACTCTTTATTTAAAACATGGTTGACCTCAGGAGGAAAAGATACTGGAGCAATGGAGGCAAGGTCGGGAGACCATTTAGTATGTAAAATCTGTGATTCGATAGTGCCGACGTCATTCCAGAATGTATTAGAGAATGGACAGTTAAGGAGCATGTGCTGGAGATCGCCTGTGTCTTTCCATTGCTCAGAGCCACAGAGTCCACGTTTGAAAAGTTTGGAAGGTGTCCAGTATGATATATAAGCCGTCCACAGTCTACATTATGCCAAGGAGTGGGAAATCTTGTTGGTTGTTAGGTTAGTCCAGATGGAGGGCCAGTTTAAGATGGTAGGGGGTTGGGCACATAGGGTATTTAAAATAGTCTTCCATCTCTACTAGACTGGTTTTGAGAGGGTGGAAGACTTGGGAGAAATAAAGACTTAGATTCTGGGTGCCACGTGTCCACTTGAAGTCCTTTTATGAGTAGGGTTAGATGGTTCAGTGCCTTAGGTGGTTTGTGTCTAGCTAGGTTGACTGTGGGCTTCAGAAATTTATAAAGGTCTATGTTGTCTAGTTTACATTTACTCTAGTTTTCGGAGCACATGGCTGTCCCAATCTGTTTCATATTGTCATTATTTTGTTTGTGAGCTTATTGTCAACTTTACAAGGGTCTGAGAGGAGCATTCTGTCACTATCCTTTTAGTTGTGAGTGTGGAGGTCAGGTACAGTGGTAAAACAAGGTTATTTTCTATTGCAAGCCAGGTGGGTGGGAGGTTTGGGGTCAGATTGAGCCAGATGTGGCATTGTCTCATCAAATATGCGGTTTAGTGCCTTCGATAGTTGGGGAGTTGTAAGCCTCTTAGAGCTTTGGGCAGCCTTAGTTTCCTGAGGGTAATTCTCTGTGTTTTTGACCTCCAAAGAAATTTGTTAAATCAGAGGTCAATTTTAGTGGAGAAGGTGTCCTACAGCGAGATGGGAGACATGCTTATTAGAAAGTTGATGAGAGGGGTGATCGGAATCTTGATGTCCAGGCTGAACATGTTCCTAGGTATTTTATTCTTTTTTGTACCCATTTAAGACCAGTGTTCCCTATTATAGAACTGTTGATGTGAATGTTGAGGGGAAGAATTTCTATTTTTTTTTAAGTGTGTAGCGAGATACTATAGCATAGTCGTTAATTATAGACAACACGTTGGGGATAGCGGAATGTGCTTGGGTCGTGAATATTAAAATATCGTTTACATAAGCTGCTACTTTTCGTGGGCTGGAGGAGAAGAGGATTCCCGGAATTGTAACACTATCTCTAATGATGATGAGTAAAGGTTCCAAAGAAAATAGAAACAGTAGTGAAGAGAGGGGACATCCAGTAGTAGAAAGAGGGAACTGTCTTATGCCTTAGTAGAGATTAAAATTGTTTAAAAAGTTCCTATTAATGTTATGTTTAGCATTGAGCTCTTTGTATATAGCTAGACTCACCTTAGGAAATTTAGGGCCAATGTTATGTACATTAAAGGCCAGGAGACATTGTCAAAGGCCTTTTCTGCATCTAGAGCAATTGCACAAGCCAATTGTGTAAGAGTGTGTCTTTTCAATAGCTTGACTAAATAGTCTACTATTATCTGGGCTATATCTGCCTCTGATGAATCCTGTTTGGGAGGGGTGTATGATTGTTTTGAGTATCGGCTCTAGTCTAAGGACCAGAATCTTAGCGTATATTTTGTAATCTGTGTTAATTAGCAAAATTGGGCAGTAGTTTTTAGGGTCAGAGGGGTCTTTCCCATCTTTTGAGATAACAATTATGGTAGGATCCTGTGCCATGCATTGTTCCCGAATTTGCATTATGGGAGAAGAGGTCTTTGACGGTGTCGATTAGAAGTGAAATCCATGTGTGATAAAAAGTGGCTAGCAAGCCATTGGGACATGGGGCCTTACCAGGTCTAAGTGATTTCATGGCTTTCTGTATTTCTGATATAGCAATGGAAGCATCAAGAGTGTCTTTTATTTTGTCATCAATTCTGGGAATAGGAAGTTTGTTAAGGTATTGTAAGCCCATGTGATTATTTTTACCATAAATATACTGCTAGAATTGTTCGAAAGTGTAGAGGATGACCTCTTTCATGGTGGAGGGAATTCCTTGATTGTTGGTGATGGAGGTTATTTTCTGTCTGTGATAGTTTTGTTTCAGGAAGACTGCTAATAAGTATGCGACACCTTTGTTTCTATTAACAATGAGGTGTGCTTTATTACTTAGAAATTTGTTGTATTCATACTTTAGTTCTGTCAGATGGGTTAGTTGTAATCTGTCAATGTTTTGTTTTAATTTCCTCTCAAGGAATTTGATTTTACTTTCCAGGTTGTCTAAGTGTAAGTTATCCAGCTTGTTTTTATTGGCCATGAGATTGACCATGTGACCGGTGATGGTGGCTTTAAGGGCATCCCAAATTATTTGGGGATTCGGGCCTGAGTTTCTGTTGATGTCTAAATATGGTTTTATTTCTGATTTAATCACTTCTTTAAGAGTGGGCTCTTCCTTGAAGAGGTTGTTCATTCTCCAAAATCTTGGTTTGGGAGAGACTTGGAAATGTCCTAGGAGATTGAGATACATGCATGGTCAGATACACGTATTGGTTAAATAGAGGGATTAGAGGTATTAGGCACATGTGATTCGCCACTAAGATATAGTCGATGCGAGAAAAAGAATTGTGAGGGTGGAAGAAGAATATATAATTCTTGCCAGTGGTGTAAGTCAGTCTCCAAATATCTTTCAGTCTCTGGGTGTTCCATAGGTTGAGAATTTGTTTATTGGATTTTTTTGAGGTTTGAAGGAACAGCTGGAGATTCTGTCCAAGATTCCGTCTCAAGGGAGATTAAAGTCTCCACCTACAATTAATCTTGATCCGGCAGTATTGGATGTGAGTTTTTTATTCAGTTGGGTCCAGAAATCTGTGTGGTCTTTGTTAGGGCCATATATATTTATAAAGTTCTGTATAATCTTTTTGCATACTGGTCACGAGCCATTTGCATTCTGAGTCCATATCAAAAGAAATAATTTGGAGACCCGAGGATTTTGAGACAAGTGTGATGGCTCCGTTTTTCCTTTTAATGGCAGG
The DNA here is from genome assembly GCA_963921515.1 of Calotriton arnoldi. NCBI lineage: Eukaryota > Metazoa > Chordata > Amphibia > Caudata > Salamandridae > Calotriton > Calotriton arnoldi. Next base: position 159,446 of record CAWUFW010018233.1, read on the forward strand.
GGCACATCAGGTCACTCATCCAGCTTTTGCATAGTAGTATTGCTTCTTTGAGGTCCACTTTGGTTTCCTACAGCAGTACAATGTCTCTTTTTTTGAGGAGATAGTGTAAAATGTTATGATGTTTTGAGGGGTGATTAAATCCTTTTCAAACTGAGAGAAAGGACAATTGAGTTATGCATTTAAGGAGGATGATAGTAGAGTATATATTGAGTTCAGTGAGTAAAACTGTAAAAGGAAGAAAGTAAGGATGACCACCGCCATGTGGTGGAGTTTTTCTCATTCACGGCTCACCAACATTAAGTTGGCGAGAGCTTGCAAGAAAAAAAACGAGCATTAGACTGCCACCCGGCAAGATTTCTCAACATGGGCGGTCATGGCAGGTAACTATGGCTCACTTTGAGAAGGTTGCTACTCGCATTGCAAAAGTTGCTGCTCGAGTTGAAAATCGACTTGAGCGGCAGAAAGAAGCAGCATACTCTGGTGCACCACGTGATGCCATTCATGCTGATTTTACAGCGCGGGACAAGCTTCCGTTGCTAAAAATCAGCACGAGCATCATGATGCACCGTAATTCCATCATTCGCGAGACTCCACGGAATCTCACAGAGTTTTTACGTTACTCAGCGGAATTCTGCCGAGTAAAACCCCATGAGTTCCGCCCACCCCTAGATGTGAGTAGTAATGGGAGTAGACTGTATAGTCATAATTTAGTATTAGTCTGTAACATTTTAGTGTGAATTATAATATGAGTAGTAATGAGACGAGTGGTGTAAATAGCTGACCTCAAGGTAGAGGTAGACTGAAAGGGCGTGGCATATGCCTAATTGTGTATTGGTAAAGTTTTAGAGTGCATTAACATATTTATCTGATGTTGCTAGTACCTTAATTGGTTAGATAGAGCATGCCTCTATTTTAGTAGAAGGAAGTTAGCAAACTATATGGTAACCCAATCAGGTGGACATGTGTGAGTCCTGAATCTCAGTGATGAAGGAGTCCAAGTGTTTGGGATCATCGAAGATTGTTTGTTTTCTGGTAAAGGAGGTCTTCAGCCCTGCAGGGCCAATGAAGGAGAATTGTTTGGCAAGGTCTTTGACGATCGTCCTCCTGGGCAGGAAGGACTTCCTTTTCCTTAATGTGTCTTTAAAGTAGTCTTGAGCAATGAATATGGGCATATGGAGACACCTGGCCATGTGATTTTCTGTACTTTCTTCTTGTGCCAGATGATCTGCTCCATGTGTGAGTAGCAGAAAAGTCTAAAGATCAATGCCCTAGGGTAGGAGATGTTTTTAGGTTTATGAATAGGCACTCTATGACATGGGTTATTTCAAATTCTTTGTCAAAACTGAGACCTAGAGCTATCCATTTTTCCACAAAGGTGGTGAAGAAATTTGCATATTCTTCAGCTGCTTCTGGGAGACCAAAAATGCATTGGTTTTGTCTTCTATGGTGGTCTTCTAGGTCAGTGATGCTCCTTTCCAGTTGTGTGATCCTTAACAAGTGCGTCAATTGAGCTCTGGACCAATTCTGCTTGTGGTCCTTAAGGCTGCTTATCCATTATTGGGCTTCTGATAGTCTTCCTCAAGAGACTGAATGTCCTGTTTGATGCAGACAAGGTCATTTTGCATCATGTCCTTGCTGACTTTTGTGGAATGTGCGAAGAAGTGAAGGATTTCAAGTCTCTAGATGATTAGGTCCAGTGTAGGGTCTGGATTCTGTTTAGGTTTGATTGGAGATTCTGGAGTGGAGGGATCATTTTTGTCCAGGTTTCCGGTCCTTATGGTCCCCTTTGGTGGCTTTAGTATCCTGTGATTTAGTGTCAGCCATGTTGTTGGGTAAAATCGAGGCAGGAGTGGCTCTGCTAGATGGATGGTGTTAATAGCAATGGTTATGGACCTTCTATAGTGCAACTGGAGTCCCCAGTGGAGCCAGTGTCCCATTTGAGGTACGAAAGTAGGGCAACAAGACCAAAGTGCCTGTGGTAGCTGGGTCAGGAACTGAGGTTGAGAGTTTAGTGTATCACTAACTCTCTATTGTCTCCATCTCCATCTTGAGGTCAAGCAAAGACTGCAGGATGCAACTGTTAACACAGAAGGGGTAAGCAATGTAGACACAATCCCCTCAAGGTGTCTAGTATGTAAAGAGTGGATCCATTGTGGCACACCATTGATCAGAGTTCCTAGTCACACTATATGTTGATTTTGTTGTGCAACGTTATGTGTGTTGAGGTTCTGTCCCAGCAGTGGCATTTTTGGGGACAGCCATCTTACGGGCAGCCCACATGTACTTTCAGAACCTCCCTCAGGAGATGAAAAAATGAAGAGGAAAGTAGATTGCCAGGAGCGCTACATATTCCGACCTTGAAATTCTGTGCTTGTGTTCAGTATCTGCACCAGCATGTGGCAGGAAAAGCCAATAAAGCTGTTGACGTAGTGGAGCAGGGAGCTTAGGCAGAGATCTTCTTGGGTGGTAGCCATGCCCTCCTCCAAGAAAAATCTGTTAACTGATATATTAGCAACCAAAGGATTATATAGAAGAATCCCCTACTGCAGGTATTGTAATTTCCAGAAACACATGGGGTGGAGAAACTATTATTTGGGAACAGTTAACACAGCGTTTGAAGAAATTTAATCAAGAGGTACATGCTGCATAGTTTGAAAAGCCAACAAGGTATTCATTGTAAGATATAATCCCTAAAAGTCACATAACTCATTAAATCACAAACACACTATTTGGAGAGAAATGTATTTCCTAGAATGTCTGTCTGTAGGTCTTAAGAGACATAGCCTTTGAATCAGATTTGCTTTGATACGCTACAAACAACAGTTTAAACATCACTGTCAGTGGTAACTGGAGACCTCAAAATGCATTTTTCTCATGTCAAAAATATAATAATTCTATAATTAAATAGTTTGCTTTGAATACTCAAAGCGTGCTTCACTGGCACACTGAGAATGCCTCAATTTAGAATGCATTTGGCATAAATTGTAAGAAGAAGATAGGTTATATTATAAAAGAAGCAGGAAAGGATGACCGTATGCTATAAAAAGTATGACAATGTTGTAATGACGCACATAAAAAAAATAAAAACATTTCTACTATCTATCAAGCACGGAATAACCCAGAAGCCTTTAAAACTATCACTTGTGCTTCTGAACAACGCAGCGAGGACCTTCTCAGGTATTATGAGGGCAACATTTTAAATATTCTTAGCTTGATGACATATAATCATGACCGATCATCATACTCTTACAACAAACATTCCTCAGTTCAGGCCTCCTGTTCATACTTCACATAAGTGGAAATAAGTCAGGTGGCAAATCTTGACCAAAACCCACAGCTTCAGCCTGATTGTACAACCATGTTCTACAGTCTGATTGAAGCAAATTTTCCAGTCACTGGCTCTGAGGGTTCACAGATGATTAACTTGCCTCTCTCCAGTAGATCTATTCCTAAATACATTAAACAACTGATTATTAAATCTTTTCTGAAAAACCACAGCAAATCTAGAAGACTGAGGAAAATATTGACCAATTGACCAATCTCCAACCTGCCTAACAGCAGCAAATTCAAAGAGAAAAATATCCCCAACATGCTACAAGAATACATTTGGTTCATATACTCCATGATCTACACATTTGTGAGGAGCTAAAAGCATAATTGCTACTACTATGGAAACCCCCCTTACCTCTGTGGATAAAGTGAAGCAAGTGCCTCTAATTCTCATTGATTTATCTGCAGTGTATAATACTATGGATCACAAGGTCTTTTTAAAAGACCTCAATGGATGGGCAGCCCGATCTGGCATATCCTTACAGTGGATGTATCCCTTCCTCCCTAATAGAAGACAAACATTGTGAATTGGAAGAGATGAATCTTCAGTATGATGGATGACCTGTGATGTCCCACTACGTTTCTCCCATTTACCCCATTTTTTAACATCTACCTGCTTCCACAAGCACACCATAAGATACCTATCAAAAATCAAAATGTACTCAGATGATACCCAAATTCACTTACAACTGGAAAATAAGTCACAAAGCTAAACTTGACAACATACCTAGACCACATTTTATATTTGTTAAAAGAAAATGTCCCTTGTCTGACAGGATTAAAACAGAGATACTTTTACTAGGTGATCCTGACAATCCCAAGCTTAATTTTGAAAGTTGTAAGAGCCTGGGTTCCCCATCGTCCAAATGTCAGAAAGTTAACTTTGTGAATAATCCTCAGTGTGGGTGTTTCATTTGTTAATGCTAAAGATGGTTGTGTCATTCTACAACTTTCTGTGCTCCTGCCACTTAAAGCAACGAATACCAGATGGATCTAAAAAGACCCTATAGTAGTAGTGTAATTTGAATTATGAAAGACTCACAAAAAGCTTACTGAGGGGTTGAAAAGAATCAAAACCTTGCAGTCAAATTCCATCTCAACCTTCAGAAACATGACTGTGTAAAACCACCTGGAAAGAACTCAACTGGCTCCCGGTGGAATCTAGGAATACTTTCAAAATCCTTTGCATCACTGTCAAGGCAAACTCGACCAAAGGATCCAGATATTTTCAGAATCTATCCGAAAATTACATTCCGGGTAGGAACCATTTATTGGCGAATTTGCACCTCACTCAATAAAAAAAAAACATTCAAATGACAAAAATGCAGAGAAAGATTTGTGGGTATCCAGAATCCCAAATACGGAATGCTATGCCCAGCCAGCCTGGGAACAGAGTCAACCTGTTCAGAAAATTGTTGAAGAGTGAACTCTTTAAACTGGCATTCAGCTTATTTCAAAAGCAGTGTTTAAAAGATACTTCAATTGGATGCTTTTGGTATCACTCTAGCTCCTTAATCCACACGGCTACATGTCCTGCACTTTACAAAATTTCAAAATAAATAACCCAACAATGCATAGTGCTATCTTAAGGAACACAATGGAAAAAGTGCAGATATTTTTTCAAAGATGTAGGTAATACAGAAGTGGGTGTGACAATGTTTATGAATTAGGTTTACAAGAAAAAAAAGTCCTTTTAGAAATATGGAAATATATGCATTGCAGACGTTTGTAAGAATCGATGATAAAATGGTACATTTTGTAATATGAATTATCCGAGGTCCTCGGCTATGTGCATTGTAGACATTATAAATGCATTGAATAATATTTATGTTTAATGATGTGCTTTAACATTATTTAGCTGGGCTTTCATTTGTGTCAGTTTGGTATTCAAATTCCCACTCATAACAGACAACCCAAACTGCATTATCAAAAATAAATATTTATTTTTAAAGCCACACTAGAGTTTTGCTTTGTATATAATAGGGCACAATCGAAGAAACACAAGTTAATAGGTTAAAAGGTGTAGAAATATATAAATTTAAATTCTTGGTCTCGCCTATAATGATATAACCCATATATTGATGACGATGCAAAGACCAAGAAATATATATTAGCTTTTCTGGCGTTTACCCCAGTAATATTTGAACAACTTTAATTAATACTGCAACATAGCTATTTTGGCGATCCTCTTATGTGCATGACTGTGGGCTCGATCCTATACCCATCTGAAGATTGGGTGCACAATAGATGATGTGTGGGACACTGGATGTGGCGAGAATGAGGCGTGAAGGGTGGTATAACTATATTTTCATTGTCCTGAAGTCCTATTATTCTACTATGGAAATGTGTTCTATTCCTTTAAACCATGCTGCCAGGCATGGTATGGAAAGAAAGGTGTCCCTTCTTCACTGTTGCCAGTTCTTATGTCAAAGTAGATATTGTCACCATAACCTCTGCAGAAATAATGGGGTTATCTTTCAAACACCAAGGCAGCAATGTGGCATGTATCCCTTATCCAGAGATGCTGGAAGCAATTGCATACATTCCCTGCAGATGAACTCTACTAATTTTCCATGCAGATAGATGAGTCTACAACAAAGTCTAGTGGGTTCCTCCACAGAGAGATGTTGAAGAAAGCTTAAATCACATGAACCACAGTGAAAAGGAACACGACCGGGGAGATTAAAGACAGGGATATTTATACGGTAAATGTTTTCTTTGTTGGTAACAGCGAAAGAGTTCAGCACTGATTCTTGGCTGAACAGGTTTTGCCTAGGAAACGTGATTAAGATTCTCTCTAGGATTTACCACATTTTGTCCCAGTTCTTGGCCTAAAATAGATTATCTGTTCAGCGCAATTACTCAACAATCCTCATAGACTCGTGTCTATCAGGATTATGGCACTACACATCCTGAGTGTACTGAATGTCGTAATACAAGCAGTTTATCGACTTTTTCTATATGTCATCAGTGGCAGTTCTAGCTCCAAAAATTCCATATGCACATGTGCACCTCCATGGACTTCTAGTTTCAATTCTAAACAAGCGATCAGTGCCATATACAGCACAATATAATTATATATATATAGTAATATTAGTAGCTGATTGATGGAAAATATCAGAAAAATAGAAACATTCAAAAAGATTTTGTATGTGAATACGGGAAATAAGAAGCAAAACAACACACAATTTTTTTTTATTTCAAGGGTTTAGCAGTTGAGATTAACACATAACATTTTGAGCATAAATACCTATAAAGTATCACAAACTGATATATAAGCACATTTAAATGGCTATTTTCAGTCCACACAACTTGATCATAAAAGTAAACTATGTTCAGTATAACAAGCAATTAGGCAGTCAGAAATTCTAAGGTTCTGTGTTTTGTGATACATACAGTGAGTCATTTTGTAGTATTGAAGCCCAGCAAACATTATTTTTATCTTACAACTTTCGAAGACATACACTGGCTCTATTTTCTCCTAATGATACCAAATGTATTGGTAAACATGTTGGCCCTGTGTCACAAAGGTAGACTTACACTTTTGTGTAAGTTTACCATTGTTTGCCTTTCGCAAAGGTATTTTACTAGTAGTATCTTTACAACGGTGGAGTCTCCGCACATAAAAAGATAGGACTGCCTTATCTTTTAAAAGCGGATACTCCGCAGTCATAAAGATACTATTAGTGAAATACCTTTGTGAATAGCAAACAGTGGTACATTTACAAAACAAAGCAGAAGTTTAGCTTTGTGAATCAGGCCCTGTGTTTATTTTTTGTATGTAAGTTCAAGCTTTACTAAAAGGGATTTTTTTTTTTAAATGGTGCTCATAAATTACTCATTGGTGGTTTTCACATAAATTACATTTATAAAAAAAGTCACAAATCTTTAGCTATCTGAGGGAAAACATATCTTTAGATAAACAGTTTGTATATCAGAAGTAGTAATTACTTGAAAAAGATAACCAGTGCAGCTGATAGCAACATATAGCAACACTTTTCAAATGACATTAATGTATAGTACATGCAAATTTGCATTGACACCAATAGGAGAATACTGGATTAATATTGGTGTGGCATAGAATCTGATAAAATCAAGCAAGATCTAATCGATTGTTGGAACTCTTCATAGAGAGACTTTTTTAAAGCACTTCTGATATCGAAAGTAAAGAAAATAGGCCGTGGTGTATATCACTCTCTTGTAGTGAAAATTCCTTAGATTTCCAAACTCACAGACTTTGCAACCACAAAGCAGTGTGTAGCAACGTTGCAGGTTTTGGGGAAAGCAGACCCGCTGAGCACCCTCTGCCATCCCTTAAGCTCTCAGTAGTATGATGGGGAATGCAATGACACCAACAGAGAGATTGTGGCACAACAGGGAAACAAAAGCAGGAGAAAGGGAGGAAGAAAACCCTGAGTGAACTTCCTTAGGATAGTATCATTTCAGTACTGCGAGAAAGCCCTCTTTCTCAGGGAGGAGTAGGGCCACAGGATATAATTGGGAAACAGGTTAAATAAAGCCTTGAACAGTGGAAGAAAGGCGTACCCATTTCACTGCAAATGGTACAATGATGAGCTTTTGACAGATAGATGCCAGGCAATACCCCTGGACGTTAGAGCAAATGAAAGTAATTTGCTGAGAAGGAAGCATAGTGGGAGGCAAAAACAAAGGGCAAGGAATCAGGAGAAAAATAATTTCCATCTACTGTACCTACCATTAGTATATTTAATGGAAGTCAGATATAACAAATTCTGTGATCATTCCACACCATGATCTTGTGACGTGCACCTTCCAGATAATACCTCCAATGGATAAAAGCTTCTTTTATCTCATATATGCCATAGTTCTTCTTGGTTTCAGTCAGACTTTATGAATCATACGCAACAGGATGTAAATCATCAGTCATCTCATTTCTCTAAGATAGCACATTCCCGATGGTGAGCAAGGAGGCATCCGTGTCTACCATAAATTGTGAACCTATGTCAAGGTGTCTCAGAATAAGTGACATAGTGAACACTTTCTTGAACTCTTGGAATGCTTGTTTATAGTCTCTGACCCACTTCAATGCCATTCCATTTCTTGTTAGGCAGATAATGGGTTGCATAATGGTTGAGAAGTCTTGAATGAATTGTACATAAAAATTGGTAAACCCCACAAATCCCTGCACCTCTTTCACCAACTTCAGGGATGGCCATTCCAAGACTGCTCTGGCTTTAGGTGCATCTGTTTTGATTCCTTCAGATAATCTGTGTGAGTGAAGGATTGTTTAGCCAGTTGTGGGTCGAGCATACGCGTTTTTAAGAGCATCATGTCTGGCCGTGGCAAGAAAGTGGGCAAGCCAAAGGGAAGTGAACACAAGACACGGTCCTCCAGAGCAGGCCTACAGTTTCCGGTTGGTCGCATCCATCGTCTGCTGAAGAAGGGGAATTATGCAGAGCGGGTGGGCTCTGGTGCTCCTGTTTACTTGGCGGCTGTTCTGGAATACTTGACTGCAGAGGTGCTGGAACTGGCAGGAAACGCTGCCAAGGACAACAAAAGATCTAGGATTGTGCCAAGACACCTCCAGCTGGCTGTCAGGAATGACGAAGAACTGAACAAACTGTTTGCTGGTGTGACCATTGCAGAAGGTGGTTTCCTTCCAAACATCCAAGCTCAGCTGCTCCCCAAAAAGACTGCCATGGGGTCAATGCATGAATCCAAAGACGTGGAGTCTCAGGAATTCTAGAAATCTGAAAAAGCATTTTGATTCCCAAATGCTTCTTGAACTAGTTTCTGCCATTTTAGTGAGTTTTTAATGCACTTCAGTGATTCCTTCTGCAGATATTTTGAAGCCTAGAATGAAAATTTGGGGCACTTCGAATCAACACTTTCTAACCTTAGCACACAACGCATGCTTGCTTACCTGTCAATATGTTTTTGATGCTGTTTCAGGATGTCTCAATAGATCAGAATGCCATCACAGTAGCCCACCAGAAAACATCTAGCAAGTTTTGCGGATGCCACCAAATGCTGAAATGCAACAGGGGGATTACATAAACCGAAGGGCATGACCAGATTTTGAAGTATCCCTACCATATATTGAATGCCATTTTCCATTCATCACTCTCTCTAGTTCTCACCAGATTGTATGCTCCTCTTAAGTCCAGTTTGGTGAAGATATTCGCGTTCTTGACTTGATCTAGCAATGCAGAAATGAAAGGCAGAGCATATCTTTTTCTGTAGGTAATGACATTGCTTTCTTTATAGTCAATACATGGATGGAACTCACAATTAGATTTTGGTACATAAAAAATAGGGGCCCCGTTTTGGTGACGTAGAGTCTCTTAATAAATCTTTTTCCAGATTTGTTGCAAATAATGACTTAATAGCTCATCTTATTTTACTATTAGAGGATAAATACTCCCATGTGGTATTGGCTTAACTGGAAATAATTCAATGACACATTCATAATCCATGTGGGGTGGTAAAGTATTCACCCCCCTTGTTTTTTCTGAAGACATCCAGGAATTCTGGATAGTCTTCCACTACTGTATTCTCATAATTTCTCTTGGATACTGGCAAAGGTGGGTCTAATGTGAAACAACTTAAGGCTGAATCTTCATGGCTACAGAGGCAGCCACACAATGTTGTTGGCAATATGGAGAATCAAAAGTAATTGGTTGTAGTTCGCAATGGATTTGTGAATGATGTACTTTTGTTCAAATAGTCCTCAACACAATGGGGAATGAAGGGGAATTGTTTACATGAAAATTGATCTGTTCCACATGTTCCTTTAGAGTAGCCAGGAGGAGAAATTTTGTAACATCTCCTGGTTTTAACATGGTCCCATTAATTCCCAAAATCAGTTCAGGTACACTGTTTGTGACATACAAAATCTGAAGTCTTAGCTGGAAATCATAATACAAAAAGCACCACTAAGCACCTGAATTCGCTAATGAAAGAATCAACTGGGGTCCTTGAGGTGTTGTAATCAGGACTTTTAAGTGGAAATAGCTTTATTAGCAATGGGCACTTCAGTAATTTCTTGGCCCATTCCTCATACATTCTTTAAGAATGAGTCAGTTTGTTTCCCAACATCTGAGGACAAGCTAGTACAAAGTGCCTTTTCTGGCCACAATACAGACATATTCCTGCTTTGCATCTCCTTTCCTTCCCTTCCACGGTAAAGGATTTCTTAAATTCCTCTACTTGCATCAGTTTTTAAATCTGGCTTTCGACTATCCCTGTCACAGGTGTTTCCCAGGATCTTTTCACAAATCCTATTCTTTCTCCATGATGACACTTTAATTGTGCATTAATTTGTAGAGTTAGATCAGTCAATTCTATGAAGGTCACAGGACGAATCAACACAATCAAAATGATTTCTTTTAAGATCTTCTTTTAAGCCTTGATAGAATGCAGTTCTGACTGATTCATCTGACAAGAAAGCCTTGGATACCAACCTTTGGAAATATAATCTATAATGTCAGAAGGTTTGGTTAAGAAACAGTGCATTTTTGAAGATATCCATGTCCTTGGGTAATCCATCTTCCTTTAAATATTCTCACTTTCTTCATTCTGTTCTTGTATCTACCATGTTAGAACACATAGTGGCCTCATACAGATATATGTGTGGGCATTCATATATATTCACATGAAGTAGATGACTATGATTTCAATATATTTGAACATATTGATTCTCGAATAGTTCAGCTACTGATGTGAATAAACAATTTTGCGTATAGTGTTTTCTCTGTCTTTGCTAATTTTGCCCTCTCTGCAAATAATTATGTTTGATATTCACTAGTAAATCAAAGTTGCCCAACAATAGTAACGGACCAGGCCAGTGTAATAGCTCAACCTCTAGATTGTAATATGTAGTTGTAGTTGCTGAATCAGGATCATATAAATAGCATAGAGCAAAATGAGCAACCTTTGTTTCAACCTTAAAATAATCAATTGGTTAATATTTTGTACAACTAATTGTGGGTTTACAATGTATATTGTCACCTATTCAAATGAAAATGTTTTATATGTGATAAAGCATATAGTTGACCCTATATCGAAGGATTTACCTTTTAAGCTATGTGCATCTATGAAATACATAGGATTAGCTTTGCCATATAGAGCATCTTTCCTTATGAATTGCTGTTCTGCCATCCGAGTTATCCAATTTTCTCTAACCACCGCAGTTGAAAACCACCTTTTCCAACTTCTTAAAAAAGTGAATTTGAATTTCTTCCCTATTCTGCATCATTTTCTATTGGCTCATCAACTGAATCTTTTATTACAACTCTTTCCATTTAGGAAACCAAGCAGTATCGCTCTCCTGTAGGTATATATTCTAATTGTAAAGTGCTCCTCATAGGACACAAACTCTAAGGTACTAACTGATGGAGCATGAATAAATCTGTGAATTTGGTCAGAAAGGTTAGTGAGGCAGTAGTTATTAATATCATTGAATATGAGGTCACAGTTAATGGAAGGGTCATCAGTCATAAATGATGTGCAGTTTCTGTAGAAATACTTTAGATGCTTTACCTGCTGTCACGAAACAATAGAGAGAGAGTGGGCTCATTTGTTCAATCTTTCTAAGTAGAGGTACCTGTGACTACTTTACTCATCAGCCATGGGGTTGCTTGGATGCTTTAGGTCTTCAAGTATACAACTAGCTATAGAGGAGGTCTCATTTAGTCGCCTTAGTGTACAATGACTGGTCCTGATAAAAAATGATAACTATGCACAACAAGACCTGTGTGCAGAAACTACTTCTTTTTTATGCCTGTCTCGCCCTGACTAGTGTTCCTTGCTACTCGCTGCCTTGCTATTTTTTGGCCCTACAGAAGCAACATAGGTAAATGCTCAGACACATGTTGACACCAAGAGGCCTCATGTCCCTGGAACCCTATAGGTCATAAGCATATTTCTCTGAGTGAGCCTTAAATTGCCAGTGCAGGGTTATGCATAGCACGACATTCCTGTGTCTTAATTAGTGCTACTAAGTAGATAATGTAGGTACGTTTCTCCACAACTCTTCAAGCGCTGTAAAGTAACCAGACTGGCTTTATAAAGTTTCCTAATAAATAAATTAAAGGCTTCCATGATGGTTCGTGTACAGGCCGTGCAACGCAAAGAGGGCACATATTTTTCCTATGCCTGTATTGCGGTTTCACTTGTAGGAGTCCTGCAATAGGCCAGGGTTTTCGTAGGAGAAGTGTGGAGGTGAGTATATAGGGAGAAACCTAGAGATTTTCCACATTCAACATGGAAGGGTTTGAATTAAAGTATTTTAGTGTCATCTAGGTCGGAATAGAACAGTGTGGAGGCACAACAAGGTGGAATTTCATCTTCAAAGGGTTTAGTTTAAAGTAGTGAAGAGAAAGACACAATTGTACAATTGTAGGATTGATAGAGAACTCGGCAAGATTAGAAATGTCATCAAGTTGAGATCTTTCAGCTAGATCTGAGTGTCATCACTGTAGAGATTAAAAGAAACATTTGAAAGTCCTTCTAACTGTAGAGATTAAAGAGTGTCAGTGAAAGTATCAGTCCTTTTAGAACTCTTTACCGAAGAGGGGATGGACTAGAGAGGTAGTTTGCTAATTATATTTGTTAGATATCTCTCACATCACCGCAGGACTGTTTCCAATCTATTGTTCCATGTTATTCGAATATATGGTATGTGAGATCCTGTCCAACATTGCTGACAGATTGGGAGTAATGAGTACACATGATTTGCATTTTTTTTGGATCTATGGTAGATCACAAGTATTTATAGTATGGATGCCTCTGTGAAGCTTGACTGGAGATCATTAAAGAATTTGTTACAGGGATGAAATTATTTTGTTTAAGAAGCAGTGTGCCAATTTTCCAGATGTCTGGTCTACAACTATGAGAGACGATTATGTTCGATACTCACAGATCTGTACCTACTGGCACCAGGCCTACGATCAGACCTACATTTTGCACAGGGGCAAGTGAAGGTCTGGAGATTAATTTGAACACATGCAACACAAATTGTTGTACATGTGCAAATTCTTTGTGGAATATTGCATAAATGCAAAAAAAGCTTTGCAGTTAAGAATACTTGTATGTCCCATTATCCTATGCGTGTTATAGGTGCCAGATTTCCCTACCTCTTCACTGAGCTACTTTGGCACTCTTCCTATGCGAGAAAGACCAGGGATGATATTTATACCTCTGCAGTTGGCCCGCCAACCCATCAGGTCAATGGGCTACCAAACCACCAGCTCAATGATGTTCATGTTCACTTCTCCATTGACTGAGGCCCACCTGTCATATTATGAGATCCCCATCCGCATGGTGAAGATCTCATTTTTGTTTTTCAAAAACAGACCCCCGAAATTTCTTTCTAAATAGAAAAAATTAAATGCCCCTGACATGTGATGATGTAGGTGAACGTCTTCATTTTCATGTTCATTACCATATTTATTTATTTTAATGTACTTAAGGAGAGTTTGAGTTGATAAGGCACTTCTCTGCTCTATCATATAGAGAGCAAAAACATGCTGACTTTTCCCTATGGCTCAATGTACCTTTTAGGGATTGCTGCCTAAATGGGGTTCCAGATTTTAACTGCTGTCTGTTTTGAAAAACACATAGGCCACTTACTTGATCTCTGCCTTTTTAACGATAACTGGTGCTATATTAAATGAATCACTTGTTTAAAAAAATACGATCTGAACGGTCGAGCTCTTCAAAAAACATATCGACAGATGTAGTGTTTCAGTTTCTCTGTAATATGAACACGTTGCTGTGAATCATTGGGCAGGAACACCGTTTACAAATTTCCACTTGGCAATAAACACAACGTTCTTCCCTTCTAACAAAATATATGGTATTAAGGGCAATATGTCGTGGGGCCTTTGCCGAATCTGGTATCCTTAAAAGATCGCAAATCGTTTGTCTAGCGCTTGATAACAGTTTCATCAATAACTGATAGCCTACATCTGTGGCGCGTGCACGTTTTATAGCCGCGCGTCATGCTCAGCCCTGCAATGCCACTATTAGAAGAAGGCAAAATGGCGAGGCAACTATAGATTTTGCTTCAGTCATTACAAGGTGGTGGTTTTAGAAGAGCGACAATCTCTTAGACAAGGACCCCCTGATTTAAAGATTTTTCAGCCCAGCCAGTCTCACAAAAGTGCGTCCAGGTCTCTTTTATCTGTCAGGATGCAACATTGGTGAGAATAAAAATAACGCGCAGATGGAGCTATAACTGACCATAACATGTTCCATTGTATTTTCCAGCAATCTCTAATTACAGCGACACACCAGAGGAAAAGATTTAAAAGGGCAGGTGATGGGATAGGAGAGAAACCTGTTTGACTTAAACACCACCGGATCCCGCACCATCCGGGCTGATGTACATCAGCTTGACAGCTAATTAGGGTAGACACGAATTTTTCCAATGTAACAGATGTTCGCTAATCAGGCCAGACTTGGAGCCCTTGCGCCAGCAACATTTCATGCACAATTTAACTATCTAAAAGGAATAAACTATTTAATGCATTGTACTAGAGGCACAGCTGTTTCACAATCAGAAAATTTCCTGTCAAAGATGTTCTCTTTAAAACTGACATGTTTTTATATAACTCTGATGGGGTGTTTATAATGTATTAATAGTTGTCAGCAAGAGCTGCTGTCATCATCAAGAAGTAAAATATTTCTGAAGGTATATTAAAATGAACACTCGTTTTCGCTTCCAAAAGCCCATTCAGATAATTGAACAATTATGAATTTGGTCTCTTTCCTTCAAAAGGGTATTTAAGAGCCTGGGTTTTAGCACATAAAATCTAAAGCAGAAGGATGATCATAAAAAGGAAATAAGAGTGTATATTTTGATACAAAATGGGTTTAAATAATGGAATATCCGTTTTTTTTATATAATGTGGCGTTATTTGAATATTTCCACGCACAAAATAAATATATTCCACTTTACTTGCTTTCCATATACATTTCAGTAGCAGACTAAGTACAAAAATATCATAATATCATTATTTGCAAGAGTTTTTGTTGTTTTGTATTTGGTGTCTCTGTCATTGTAAAACCATGTCACGTTCCTCTTGAGAGAATAAACGCATTTCAAAATCTAGTTATAGGTAATTCTGTAAAAGGATTTATCACTCAGAAATGTATTGCCGGTCTGTTCATCAGTTAAAAAGATGCACCTGTAGTGACATTTTGTGCGGTGAACTTGGTCCAAAGTACTCAGCCGACCACAACCTCACGTCCCACATATACAGAGACAAAAAGACAAAAATGCATACACACACGCACAAGGATGCCCACATGCAGACACACTCCCATGTGCAAACACATACGCACATTCAAACAAACAACCGAACACGCACACACACTATCACGCACCAGTACAGGCACAAACAATCCCACACCTACAAAGAGATACTCACAGGCACACACACCCAAACACGCAACACACTCAGGGACACACATATAGACCAATGACCCATAATATTAGCTTCCACGTTACACATGTATTTCAGCCTATTATTTCACATTTTTCCAGAGATGTTTTGAGGCTTGTGCAAAGTGGGCAATTGACCAGGGCCCGCACCTTCCACATGGCTCCTGGGAAAATTATCTTTTTCTCTCCTTAACTCACCTCTGTATATTTCTTCACGCACCTCCTCTTCCTCTCTCTGCCTATGTCTATAGCTAGCTTAGCTAGCTCTCACTCTTTATATCTCTATTCCGTGCCATCATAAGGATTTTTAGGGCCCCGGACTAGACATAATTCAGCAGTTTTTCATGTCATAAATTTCAAAGTTGTTCGTAACAAGGGGCCCCAAAAATGTCTTGCCCAGATCCCCAGAAATACTTAAAACAACGCTGCTTATTTCCTCTGCATTATTGCTTGTAGTTTTTCCAGCAGTAGAATTTAAAAATATATAATATTTGTAAAGATTATCATAATTTGAATTAGGTATAAGTACTCATTGTGGAGGATATTTCAAAATATATTTTATCTAACAATTGGGCCCTTATTTGTCATGTTATATTTTGTTATGTTATGTTCTCAGATGCTTGGAAACACGCAACTGTCCTCCCATTTCTGAAACCCTCTGTGGACCCTTCAATGCTCGCCAACTACAGAACAGTCTCCCTGCTACCATTCCCGGCCAAGGTCTTAGAGAAAATCATTAACAGACACCTCACTGAATACCTCAATGACCACCAACTCCTCAACACCACTGAGTATGGTTTTAGACCCCACCACATCATGGAAAATGCCTCTTCGCCGCCACAGATGACATCCTCATGCCTCTGGACAGAGGAGACATGGTGGCCCTCATCCTCCTTGACCTCTCTGCAGCATTTGACACAGTCTCCCATCCCATTCTCATCCAATACCTACCCGATATTGGAATGGAAGGACACACACTCTGATGGATCTGCTCCTTCCGGATTGTAAGTACACAGCCAATCAGCTTGGCACTGTATACCTCGGACACCCGGGACCTCATCTGCATAGTCCCTAAAGAATCCTCCCTGACCCGACCCCCTCCAACACATACATGATCCCTATAGCCAGCACCATCTGCTCTCATGACATCAATGTCCTCACTACACAGATGACACGCAACTCATTCTCTCCCTCATGGACAAGATGCCCAGTGCCGGGATCAAGTTCAATGCCTGCATAACTGAAATGAACCAGTGGATGAAGACCAAGTGTCTAAAGCTGGACACTGACAAGACTGAAATAGTGATGTTTGGGAAGAGTACATCACCGTGGGACTACACCTGGTGGCCAATAGAGCTGGGATTGACACCTACCCCCACCACCCATGCTAAGAACCTCAGGATCATCATCAACAACAAACTCAACATGACCACCCAAGTCAATGCTGTCACCGCCTCATGCTTCCTTACCCTGAAGATGCTGAAGAAGATTTTCAAATGGGTCCCAATCAGCAGCAAGAAAACTGCCATGTGCACCCTGGTCACAAGCAAGCTGGACTATGGGAACACCCTCTATGCTAGGATCAATAAAAAAACTCACCAGAAGTCTGCAGACCATTCAAAACTTGGCATCCAGACTCACACTCAACCTCACACAACACAATCACATCATGCCACATCTGAAGGATCTTCACTGGCTCCCCATTCACAAATGAGCACAATTTAAACTCCTCACCCACACTTTCAAGGCCCTACATAACACAGGCCCAGCATACCTCAACAATCGCATTTGCTTTCACAAACCTTCCAGATACCTCAGCTCGGCCAGACGTCTGCTTGCACAAATCCAGCAAATACGGAAAACCAGATCGGAGCCTTCTCCCACACCACTCCTATAGGTTGGAACACTCCTATAGGTTGGTTACACATAAGAACCTCCTAATCACTTCTTTTATTCCGCAAGAGGCTGAAGACCTGGCTTTTAAAGTAGTCCTGCTAGGCCATAGATGTGGCTGGACTCACATCTGCCCAGCCCTCCCGACCGATACTGCGCTCTAGAAATCTGCATAACATAAAAATGTAATGTTATGTTATGCTATTTCATGTCATGTTATGTTTATTCGGAAAGTGCGCTCCTGTCGCTGGTGCAGGAGCAAATTGGGCCTAGCCTAGGGCTGGCCTAGTTAAAGAACAATGTCTTCAGCTTTTTGAAGAATGTAAGAATTGACATGGCAACTCTGATGTGCAACGGTAGGTCATTTCAGGCTTTAGAAGTGAGGTAAGAGAAGGCATGACCACTGGATCTGATTCTGTGTATGCATAGGAATCCGCCTAAGAAGAGGTGTTTGTGGAAATTGATCCAGTCATTGAGGTGTGATGGGCATATGTTGTGTAGGACTTTGAAGGTGTGCATGAGGAGTTTGAACAAAGCTCATTTGTAGATGGGAAGCCAGTGGAGCTCCCTAAGATGCGGGTTATGTGTGCATGGTAGGTTAAGTGTGAGCCTGATTCCTGCATTCTGTATGGGTTGGAATCATCTGGTCAGGTGTGTGATGATTCCAGCATAGAGGACATTGCCGTAGACCAGTTGGCTGGTGATGGTTCTGTGCATGCAGGTGGGAAAGTATCACCTGTGTGTTGCTGGTATAGGCTAAGGCGTTGACTACGTGGTTATGAATGATTGTGGCGAGCGGGGACATTTAGGTGTTGAAAATGGGGAGTCTTAGGGAAAAACATTGAGGTACTCTGCAGATGAGGTGTTGGACATCCAAGCAGTATGGGGCCAGGCTGACTGACTTGGTTTGGTCTGTCAGGAAGGTGCATATCCATTTGCGGGTGGTTCCTTGAATGCCAGCTTCATGCCTTTGGGTGAGGATGGCTGGGAGACAGTTCTAAAACTGCAAAGAGATCAAGGAGGATGCAGGCTGTGGTGTCTCCTTTGTCCGTAATCATACAGATGTCGCCCTGATCTGGTGATAAGGACTGTTTCCATGCTATGGTTTGGCCTGAATCTGTATTAAATGGCATTGAGGAGCTGGTTTTCAATGAGGTGGGTGACTAGGCCCTTGTTGATCACTTTCTCCAGGACTTTGACTGGGTAGGGTAGCAGTGAGATGGGTCAGTTGCTGGCTAGTGTTGTTGGGTCTCAGGAGGGCTTCTTAAGTAGAGGGAGAACTTTGGTGTGCTTCCAGGCATTTGGGTAGCTGGCAATGGTGATGGAGGTGTAAGACGGGGTAAGCACTGAGCTGATGGTGTCTGGTCCTCTGATAAATTTGTGGTAGGAGCGTAGATCTGAGGGAGCTCATGAATGGATGGATTGCATGATGGTTTTGGGGTCTTCCATGGTGACGGTGGGCAAGTCAGTCAGTGTGGTTCCCTGAGTGCTGGTTGAGATGGGTAGGACAACTGTGAGGGAGGTTGGGTCCAGTTGGGGTTCAAAGTTATCATAGATTTTGGTTATTATATTGCAAAAGAAGATGGACACCTTGGTGCAGTCGTCTTGTGAGGAGGTGATGCTGGTGGAGCTGGGTGCTGGGGAGGTGACATTTTTCACAATGGCAAAGACCTCTTTTGCACTGTCAATGTATTGTCAATGCGGTCTGTGCATTTAATGGCTTGGATCTGAGGGAGGATTTGAAGGTGACCATGTGTTGTCATGGCTCAGTCTCCATCTATGCTCCAATTGTTTGCAGTGGCGCTTTATTATCCTGAGTTCTACCTTGTACCAGCAGGCTTGTAGACTAGATTTTGTAGCATTTTTGGGATGGAGGGGTGCCAAGGTGTCAGTGCATGCAGTAATACAGTCGTTGAAGATGGAGATGAAGTCCAGAAGGCCAGTGTTGTGTGGGGCTCAAAGATCGAAGAGTTCAGATGTCAAGGATGCTTCTGAGACCTTCTTCCAGTCTCACCATGCAGACTTGGTGGTGGAGATTCGCCAGAGGTGTGGGATGGGAATGCTGAAATTCACGATTGCATGGTCGGACCAGGTGATCAGGGTGGGCTTTTTCTGCGAGATGGTGCTGAAAGTAGTGAACATTGAATCAAGTAAATGTCTGGTGGCTTCTGTGGGGCCTTGCACACACTGGGGCCCATTACGATGTCGGGCGGTGCAAAGGGACCAACCGTACTCCAGTCGGCAGTCCCAACCGCCTCATTAGGATACGACCGAACACTGTTCGGTCGCATTCCAAAATTTCCCTATGGCAGCATGTTTTACGGCCATAAACCGGCCGTAGTACATGCTCCCATAGGGAAATTGGAGGTGGTGTTGATCCCTGCACCCCGTGGCAGGCACCTTGAGGCACGGTTTATGGCAGGCACCTTGAGGTGCCTGCCACAGGGTGCAGGGATTGACAGGGGGGCACCTGGTGCCCCTCGTCCCCCAACCGGAAGCCGCAAGGGAGAGGGGGCCTTACTAGAGGCCCCCAAATACGCTTTCCGACAGGGTTTCCATGTCGGGAAGGCCGGCATGGAAACCCTGCCGGAAACCATGCATCGTAATCCGGACAGCGTAAAGAGTCGTCCATTTGGATCACGTGCCGGTTCCGACTGGCCGACAGGCTCCATGAGCCTGTCGGAAGCCAGCCCGAATAACCAGCCATTTTCAATTTCGACCTGCTAAATCAAATTCAGCCGTTCGAAATTGAAACCGACGATGTCGGTCGTAAGGCCTCCTACCTGAGGTCGGAGGCCTTACGATCGACATCGTAATAGGTCCCACTGTGTGAGGCTGAGGTTGACCAAGTCCTAGAGCAGGCATATTGTGTTTGGGTCGGTGTGATCTTCCAGGTAGAAATTTAGGTCTCAAAGAGGATGAAGGTGCTTGAGTTGAGGATTAAGGATATGCTGAAATCCACAATGGTACTGGCAAAGGTGGTGCGTGGTCCGGGTGGGCTGTAGATAAAGGTGCAACTCAGGTGAAGTTGGTGGTGATGTGGAGCTTAAAGGTGAGGTGCTCCATGTTTCTGGGTGTGGTGTTGGTGATATAGCAGATGGGTTCCTTGAAGATAATGGTGATTCCACCTCCAGGTTTGTGTGACCTATCCTGTCTGGCGATCTTGTAGCCGGGAAGAATAAAAGCGGTGATGTCGGGTGCTGATAAAGGGGTCAGCCAGACACCAGGTATCTGTCAAGAAGAGCAGGTCAGGTGGTGGGTCATGAAGCAGCTCCCAGATTTCAATACTGTGTTTGGTGAGAGAGCAGGTGTTGAGGAGTGTTAGACCTGGCATCCTTGGTGTGGTTTCCCTGACTTTTTTGCCTTCTGACCTCCTGTTTTGCTGACTTAGTTTTTGCTGGCTTTAGGACTTTGGGCACTTTACCACTGATAACCAGCGCTAAGGTGCATGTGTTCTCTACTTTAAACATGGTAACATTCGCTTCTCCACAATTGTCATATTTAATGTACTTATAAGTGCCTAGTAATGTGCAGTACATGTGCCCAGGGCCTGTAAATTAAATGCTACTAGTGTGCTTGCAGCACTGATTATGCCACCCACTTCAGTAGCCCCTTTAAACATGTCTCAGGCCTGTGTGTGCTGTTTTAAGCTGCCATGTCGACCTGACAAGTTAACCCTCTTGCATGGCCCACATCTTCCTTTTTAATAAATATAGTTCACTCCTAAGGTAGGCCCTGGACAGCCTCAAGGGCAGGGTGCAGTGTATATAAAACTTTGAATATGTACTTTTAAGTTTTACATGTTCAGGCAGTGAAAAACTCTTAAATTAGTTTTTCACTACTGCAAGGCCTATCTCTTCTATAGGTTAACATTGGGATTATCTTATTACATCTTATTAGTGTAATTTCCGATTGGGAAGAGATGGGACCCCCAAGTTTGGTGTCTCTGGAATCACAATTTAAAATACTAACTTATGCTGAAGTTAGAATTTGAATTGTAATTCTAAAAATGTCACTTTTAGAAAGTTCACAATACAGAAGAGATGGATGTGTTACTTAACATTACTCAACTCATGGACAAGAACAAGTAAATCAATAAACTTGACCTGTGTATTCATTTCACAATTCATTCCAACATAGTCATTACTTTTTTGCATGTCATGAAAAGGAGAATCACTCATCTTTAACATAAATCCAATGTACCACACCAAAGACAGTGACAACACATTAACACTTGGTGGCAATAAATTTGTAACACACACTGTGTAGTAATCGTTATAAATTGAATACAAAAGTAACTAAAGGTGCTCAACATTTAACAAACGATTGGTAAAGAGTGCTAATACCTTTAGAGACACTGCTTTTTAGCCAATTATTGGAACCAGTCCAATATTTCGTGAATCAGAGGGATTGTCATTACAACTATAGGATGTCATGACCCTCTTGGTGCCTTCATTGGGGTTTCATTGCCATCTAGTATGAATGGGTTCCTGATTTCACAATGTCTTTTCACTGTTCATACTGATGTAGGTCAAAAAGAAGACGAAATTCTCGATGGTTCTCACCGATGCATTTCAAACCACTGGTTATTAGGGGTTCTCATCAGGACTAGGGCTGGTCATGTTCTATTGTGTCTGCAAAAAATAATATGAATTAAATTATATTGTCTATCGCCTTAATGCTCTCTGGTAGTAACAACGCATTCCTTACTCAAATTGTTCCATATTCCAATATGTATCTTCAAGAGTAGGCAAATTCCATGAATGAATTATTCCAAATGAATTGATTTGCTCATTCCTGTTTTTTCAGTGAATGCTCAACATTCTGGGAAAGTAAGCAAAGTTTGTATTAGGTACTATCTCTGTGTTCATAGTTACATTTAGTCGACTTCCGAATTGTCTTATTTTCTTAAGCCGAGGGGATGTATGCTTAATCAAAAGGGAGATGTTATGTTTCATTGTTGTCCGATATAGCTCACTGGAAATGCCAGACCAGTTTGAACTGAACCTTGCTGGGATCGATTCTGCAGGGCGGAAGGCCGCTTACTGGCATTGACCTTGCGCTTTGGGTCTGAGTTATAGCAACATGTGCTGCATGCAAGCAATATATCAATCATTTTTTGATTATAGCGTGTGAAGTAAAACATAAAGCAGGCCCATGTCTGAGCGGAGGCCTCATTCTTTTTTCACTTAACCCGACTTGTGGTGCGATACATTGTTTTTAAATCATTCTATCATGTCGGAACTCGGGCCAGGGGCCTCACGGTTCTAGGATTGCTTTACAATATGAATTACAGTGAGACAAACTTACACCAAATTATTTTGTTTCTTCCCTGTTCTTGGTTGACTTTGCCTTCACTCCATAGGATTATAAGTGGAGAGGGCCTCATTCTGTCTCATAGATATAGGCAGACTCAAGCAATCTATTTATTGGTCATACTCCCGGTGCATTCTGGTAAGGGTAGTTCACCATAAAGACTTTGTGAGTCTGTAGCACTGTTGTACGATTAACATGCTGGATCACATTATAATATATTGATCTCTGACATTTTGTTCAGACCATGATCCACTGTGTTGAATTTCAGAATCAGATAGGCTTCTTTTCTCACCAGATTAGCCTCCAGGTCGCCCCTCTGGGGTTGGGCTGGATGACACTCAACACCGTTCACCAGAAGTCTTTTTCTGAATGTTTCAACTTAATGAAATGGTTAACCAATGGCGCTGAAACTGTTTTTGTCTTAATACGAGATTTGTGTTGAACTATTCGTTGTTTGATCTCCTGGTTGGTTTTACCAATGTATATTTTGTCACACGGGCAAATCACTGCGTAGACCACATTCTTTGTCCTGCATTCGAAAACTCGTTATGATTCCCTTGGATCCTACCTCTGGTGAATGTTGTACCTTCTATCATCTGACCACACACTGTGCAGTAGCCGCATTTGTTATGACCTTGAACTGGTTTTAAATTCCAACGCGACACGAGGTCTCCTTTTTTGGTTTTCTGGTTGCAGCATGCTCTTACTATTGGTATCCCTACGATGGCATTTTTCTTTGTGGCAAATAATGGGAGATTGAAACCCACATTCTGAATTCTTAATCAAATGCCAGTTGCTGCAGATGATTTGTTTGAAATTGTTCGTTTGGGGACAAAAGGTTGACATGCACACCATTTTTTTCAATTGTTCTTTCTGTTTTTCACTAACAAGTCTTCTTGTGGTGTGAACCAGGCCAGTTTTATAGTGTTTAAAAAATGTATGCGGCTAGCCTCTTTCTTTTACTGTTTCTCGTAAGATTTCTGCATGGAGAAAGTAGTCCTCTTTACTGGTGCAATTTCTTCGAATTCTTAAAAATTACCCAAAAGAGAGGTTATCCCGTAGGTTCCTGGGGTGGAAGCTTCTGTAGTGTAGGGTGTTATTCTTGTTGGTGGGTTTCCTGTGTAAAGTTGTAAGTAGTGTGTCGTCAACATCCAGGAATGTCAAACTGGTTTTGTTTTTTGTCTGCTGAATTTTATATCAGGGCTCCAGGTTGCAGGGAAGACGCTGACGCCGAGCCCGGTGGCGTTCGAGTTTTCTCAGTCTATTGTGACTTTAAATGGTGGCTTGCTGGTAAGACTCCACCTGGCAACTACCTGGTTCTGTGCATCCTTGAGGTGGAATTGGGTCCCCGTGCGCTGATGAACTTGCCACAAAGTCAATGGCAATGAAACATGTCGGCCGTCCAGGTTAAAATGGTCTAAACATGACACTGTTGTTTTAAATGACAACGGACACAATGAAAATTAAAGACAGTTGCTTTGTGTTTCTGTAACTCAATTTTAACCTTGTGGGAGCAACACAATTGGCCTCCTTCTTCAACTGGGGTTTCTAGGGATCGGATAGTTTGGATTTGGATAAACATCACTTTATTCTGACACATTGCTTTTTCTTAGCCACATATAATTAGGAGTTGGTTTCCGTTTCTGTCTGGGAAGTGCCAATGATTACACCATGAGCTTACTGGTGAGTACCTACCAGCTGCTCCCTTGGTGTTGCTTACATGAGGCACTTCCTTGACTCACCCCAATCTTTAGATTTTAACACTTCTCTTCTCTCTATTCCATCCTGGTGTGGTATATTTTTGTTTGGTGATTTCACAGTTTGGATGTAATAAGTGTTGCACAAATACTTTACACTAACTATAAAGAAAAACACAAACTTCCAACAAAACCGTAAGGAAGACAAAACCATAAAATAAATATAACATACAGGCCTTAATGTAATTAGGGCAGCTTCCAACCAGGAAATGCAGTTTGAACACTGACTGATTTGTGTATTGGACTTCATTTTGCATTCTGACTGATATACTAATCAATCGAATTGCAAAATGAATGTTGGTAGAGGGTCGCAAAACTCCTGCCTCATGAAAATTAGGCCGGTCATGGTTTGCGACCATCTACGAATGAATGACAATGCAGGGATGGAATCCTGTGAAGGACAGTAGACCTCTATCCCTGTCTAAGCATCCCCAGTGTGTCAACATTTATTTTAAAAGCAACCTGTGCCCATTAAAAGGACATGTGCTGCTTTTTATAAACATATGTTGACATCCATGGAAAACATCCGGCGAGGAGCAGACAGTCAGCCTGAATATGCCACCTTACCACGCATGCTTTTTTTCTCCATGCAATTACAACATGGTTGTTACAACGACTGCGTTGTAACAACGCATGCCATTATTCCGCAAGTCGGAACAATGACTTGCTCTGGGGGGGGCTGGATGTTGGAATAGTATAATTTACTATTCCAACTCCAGTCTGTGCAACAGTAGGGAAGGTGTTGGATTTTAAATCCAACACGTTCTGACCCCTAGAGCAAGTTGTTGTTCCGACTTGCAGAGTAATGGCATGCGTTGTAACAATGCGGTCGTTGTAACGACCGCGTTGTAATTGCATGCGGTGTTCCGGATTCGGGATAAATAATATTTACCAGTCAGCCCCTGTGCCGGGAGCAAACAGTGGTCCCCTGAGTTGGAGTAGACGGTGGTCCCCTGGGTTGGAGCAAACAGTGGTCCCCTGGGCAGAGAGCAGACAATGTACCCCTGGACAAGTGAGCAGACAGAAGTCCCTTGGACCACTGACAGCTCCCTCAAGGGCCACCCTCCAAAATACTCAAGGGGGAACTGCATACTATATGAAAGTTAGGGGCTGATTACAATGGCGGACGAACTTCAGTCCGTCCGCCATCGTTTCCCATTTGGGACCGCCTGCCTACAAGGTGGCAGTCCCACAGTAGGAATTACGATGTGCACACCACCAAGGTGGTCGCATTGCCTATTTTTTGTATTGAGGTGTGTGCTGCTGGCTGCAGCACATGCCGCAAGACAAAAAGGGGTCACCACACATATCCCTGCACTACGTGGCAGGCACCATGCAGTGCCTATGGTGCCCCCCGTGCCCACAGCCTAGGGCCAGGGGGGAAGGAGGGCCCACTACAGGCCCCCAATGTCCCTTTCCACCAGCTTTTCTATGGTGGGTGAACTGCCATGGGAAGGCTGTCAGGGAGGGACATCATAACGCCACCAATAAAGGGATTGCAAGCCCCTCCGTCGTACCAGCGGGCTGAAGGAGTCCTTCGTATGCTGGCGGTCAGTGTTTCCGACTGCCATCACACTACCCGCCATCCTAATGTGGCGGGCGGTGAAGGTGAGACCGCCAAAGACAGCCTGTCGGTGGCGGTCTCACCGCCATCGTAATGACCCCCTTAGTTACCATCGCAATTCGTGCATCAAAAACTGATCAACAGTTTGGAACTGAAACTGCATTCACAAACTATTCATATATCCCATTGTGACCTGCAAACAGGAGTGGAACAATTCTTTAAAGCCCCTCCTATTTCTGATTCAGAAAAAATCACAAAATCCCTTTGCATGTCTGAATGGATTTACTCATTCGCAAAAGGCATTTTGTACATTTCAAAACCGTTCTTACAGTTGCAAACCATATGTTTAATGATTCAAGAGTAGGCCTGGGTGGTGAACTCCACTCCGTTTGCGGAGGTTGCAGAGTTTTCTGCACCCCGCGCTCCATGGAGCTCGCAGAGTGCAGAAAACTCCGCTCCACGTAGTGCAGCAGAGATTATTCCCCGCTCGCGATCGCCAACGGTAAGTTGGCGAGAGCGAGCTGCTGCTCAGGTAGAATTACTACCCGAGCGGCAGGAAGATCAGCGCAAATGGCAGTTCGCACTGCACACTGCCACTTGCGGAACTCCATGAATTTTTTTTGTCACTTGGTGGAGTACCGTGTAGCGAAACTAAGCGAACTACGCCCAGGCCTGTTCAAGAGCTTTACAACTGAAAAATTACTTTGTACATCAAGCCTTACATTTGGCTACCACAATGCTCACAACAACACTGACTCCATGATACACCACAAAATGACATTCAATAGAACACATTAGACAGAATTCTTACCATAATATGCAGTAACACACTCTATCAAGCTTACACACACACATGCATGCACACACACACACACACACAGTAACTATCTTTTTCACCAGCCAATGAGTTTTTCTATTGGCCTAGATGTGCGAGTATATAGCTAAATCCTTGGTGTTAACCAATAAAACACCATAATCATACACTGGTCAGAGGGGAAACAAAAGTCAGCCCTGGCAAAAAAAGGTTATAATCAGCTGCACACTACAGAAGGCAGAATGAGGGTATGGTGGAATGATTAGGTCATGGCGGACAATTCTGCCCTGAAATCAGCCCCAGAGTGGCACAATGGACAGTCGGCCAAGATCATATATGTACAGCTTAATGAATAACACAAATCTGCCTACCTGAGAGTAGGATATGTCTGGAATTACTGCAGCCCATGGGCGTAAGCAACGGGTAAGCCCTTCAGCCACATCTCAATTATGCTAAAAGCGTACGCCCACAGTTCTAATATGATATTGCCACTCACTCAAAAGATTACTAGAATAGAACACGAAGGCATATTAGCACAGTACAACTCTGACTGTGGTCTGTTTGGCACTTCTAAAATGTGAAAGGCAACTTGGACTGAGTGAGCTACAAATCCATGCTAATGGTAGACAGTGCATTATATAAATGCTGCTAATATAACATTACCTTATCACCAGCTGACTCAGACATTGGACTCTGATGACTTTCTCTCCTCCAGTTGAAAAGGCTCTGGACTACAAACACCATATTAATATTTGGATGTGTACAAGACAAAGGACATTATCCCCAAAACAACCCATACCTTAGGGAACACACTAAAAGGTGATGGATGGAAATGCTTGAATAAATCGTAACCATTCACAGCTTGTCATTAAGTATTAGTTGCAAGAAAATTTACATTTAGTGCCATTAAATGTGGTGATCTTATCAACTGTTATTTACAGCACTTAAAACGAACAAAAGTGAAGTATGTAGAGCAATATAAAAAAGTCATATGAAGGAGTTTGACTTATTTATTACATGGTTTATGTATCTACATTTAGAGTTATCACTTCTTTAAACATTAAAATGTTTACCTAAAATCTCTCTCACATCACTCACAGCAGGGCAGAAGTCGGGGGTGCACAAGGGTAGAAGGCGTCTATCCACTATTTTCCCAGAGTGGACGCTGTCCACCCTACCACGAAGGTGGGCCTCACTGAAATATGCTGAACTCATCCAGGTGTAATTTTCAGGCACCAGGACACATTCTGCAGCACCTGCACTTTGTCTTCCAAGCAGCAATGTGCATGGAGAGAGGGGGCCTTGTTATTTTAAATTCCAGCTGGACACAAAACAAAGGCTGAAGTTAAGGGGCCATTAGGACTCCTTTTGTTTGAGCATCCAGGCTGGGAGCGTTCTTGAGCTCACAACTAGGTGCAAACACAATGGAGGGGAAACAAAGGCACACAGCTTGTAATTACTTCACAAGTACTTAAGAGAGGCATGCTTTTGACTTTGATCGGTCCCTGTATAAAAGAGATATGCATGCACTGTAAGAATAGCAAACACAGTTTCAGCGCTCCGTCCATCATCTCCTTGTGTTTGCTTTGCACTGTAAGAATGTCAGATGTGTTTGTCTGTCCCAATTATTTACACAAATTAAACACCACTATTTGTTTTATTTATTTAACAGCGCTACTCATCCCAATGCAGGGAGTCAGAGTTGTCTACATCACATCTACACATTATACATTGACAATAAATCATATGTGTGTAAATCAATGTACAGGATGTGTTACATAAGACAGTGAGGATTACATGTGTGGGAGTCACATGTCCTTCATAGCTCACTATGCAATATTAGAAGGATAGCAATTTATGAACTACAAGTAACAAAAGTATCTCTGTGTCAAAAGCAGTAACCCACTTACCTAGGTACATGAAACTAAAATCTGTCCTCTGCATGTTACATGATGTGCTTTGTAGTAGACACATTAACCCTCTATGCTGCTTTTATTTAAAACTGGGACTACAAAAAACAGAGATCTGTCTAGCAAATGTGTTAACCTCCGGAGTTATCCTACCACTCTTATTATTTTTTTATTTTTTTTGAGTTTAAAAGAAATTTTATTTGTTGATAATATATAAAACATGTTACAATTATCGGAAGAATAATACATAAACAGTAAATGATGATATTAACTCATGTGAGGGGAGGGGAAGGAGAGACAAGTGAGAAGGAGAGGGGGATAGAAAGATAGAGAAAGAGAAGGGGGGAGAAGTAAAGCTCCATGGTGGTCTTAATAGAGAGAACTAACAAATATGTAGATTAGTACATCTAACCAACCGTACATTGTAAATCACAACCAATCGATAACATAGTATATTCAACAAATTAAAATCTTAATATAATATGTAAAAAACAAAAATTATGGAATATCACGGAGGTCGGGCAACCTCTTGCTGAGCAGGAGACAAGGAGAAAGAACGTTTAGCACTACAATCAATGAAGGATGTAACAGGAGACCATATGATTGAACGCTCATGGATAATTGAATGGGGTGAACAGATGCTGTATCCAACCTGTGATGATAACACACTGCATACCACCAAGCCTGAAATGATAAAGACTTAAAGTCTTTCCAGTTTTTCGTTATTTGTTGGAAGGCCACTGCCAGTAGTACATCAACAATTTTGATATCAGAAACATTATTTTTCCATATAGGGGATACACTACCTAGGAATAAATGCGTGTAAGAAAAGGAAAAAGTGGAACTAAATATGGAATTGATTTGATCCCAAACAGATGTCCAGAACTTATGTACGTGAGGGCAAGTGAAAAGCATGTGCTTTAAATCAGCTAGTGGAGATGAGCAAGACCAGCAAGTGTCTGGTGTCGTGAAATGTCTTTTATGTAATGTGACTGGATGAAGGAGAAGCCTATTATAAATAAAAAACAATGTCTGTGTAACATTAGCAGCCCTAGAAGTTTTCCTGATTTTGAGCCATATCCTGTTCCAGAGAGAAAGGGACCACTCAACTCCAAAATCCTCCTCCCAGGACAGCTCAACCTTAGATTTAAGTCTATCGAGTTGCGGAGATCGCAGAAAGGTATATATGCTAGAAGCTCTAGGAGACGTAAGGAGAAAGGGTAATAAGTTATTAACTTCTGGAGAAACGGAATGTAGTTGAAAATGGGAAAGTGCACTAGAAAGAGCCTGTGTAAGTAAATTATACATGGGAAGAAAGGAGGGGGTAAGTGGAAAAGATGACTGGCCTCTGCGAAGGATAGCAGTTGATTATGAGAAAACAACTGATGCGTCCACACTAAACCTTTATTTCTCCAGGACTTCCAATAAAAAGGTTTACCACGAATTAAAATGAGAGTATTATGCCATAAAGGAGAATTGAGAAAGGAATCCTGATCAGTAGGGGATGGAGATGGGAGAAAGCCCAAAAGCTTACATGTATATTTGAGAATAGGAGTAGACATAGAAGAAGGTCTGCGAGAAAAAGAAATTAATTCCTTAAAAGAAAGGAGAGATAAACGACCTTTCAAGTGAAACCCAAATAGGACATTCCATTGGAGTCTCAGAAAGTCATCTAGAGGCCTGACGAAGTAAGAAGGATTTATGGTAAGAAAGGAAGTCTGGAAAATTAACCCCACCATCTGTTTTAGTTTTCGTTAAACGTAAAAGGGACATACGGGGTGATTTCTTATTCCATAAAAATGAAGTTAGCAAAGAGTTAATTTTTGAAAACATTTTTAAAGGGATGGGGAAAGGAATATTAGAGGTAGTAAACAATACCAGTGGAGAAAGCATCATTTTGATGGTGTCTAAACGACCCCACCAGGAAAGATATAATGGGTGCCATCTGGACACCACTCTTATTATTAATCCCTGAGATTTACTGGGCACATAAAGATCTCTGCAGCAGGTGCCTTAACCCCATAAGATATTTTACAATGCAGACTTTGAAACCAATTAAGCAGAACAGATTTACTGCCCCGTTTCTCCTTGTTTCCAATTTATTTGTTGCAGAGTTTAAAAAAAAATACATGTATAAGTTGAGGCCCCGATTTTGGGTCTCTTTTTGACACAACCCCTTCGCAAAATCTCAAATGTTAAACCTTATAATGTGCTCAAATGTACTCATGATAGACCTGCTAAGCATGCATGAGGTGTTAAGCTCTGATGTCACTTCTTGTGATGCCACTTCCTGTGAGGTCATGGGTTGTAATGCCACTTCCTGTGATGTCGCTTCCTGTGACTTCATGTGTGATGTCATGCACCATGATGTGACGTGCTGTGATGTCACGTGCCATGATGTGACTTGCATATTGCCTAACTTGGTTAGTCCCCCCCCCGCTTCTTTTTTTTAGGACTTGTGCCCTGCCTCACAGTTTCGGTTCAGATATTAATTTTAAAGGAACTGAGGTTTGGCTTCTCTCCCTGGAACGTGACTGACCAGGGCAAAATATCCCTCTCCTCCCCGACCTAGCTACATTGAATAAAGGTGAACTTAAAAGACCTAGACAATGTCACTGTCTGCCAGTACAGTATATTTGAACCAAAGCATCAGCTATAACAACAACTTTATTTCATATAGTAATTCTGAATCAAAATTAATAACGTAAGCACAGTAGAAACAATTTTAGTAGTGGTAAAAAAACTCATAATTAGAGGCACCACACGCAAAGGGAAAGTAGGATGCAAGGACTGAAGAGAAATGAAGATAGAAACGGAGAGAGAAAATGACTTAGATGGAGTAAACGTGGCGGAAGGAAGGAAGGAAGGAAGGAAGGAAGGAAGGAAGGAAGGGAAAAGGGAAAAGGGAAGGGATAAGACGTGAGGCAGGAACCAGTACGAGCCTGCATTGCATTTTAGTTTGTGTTGTGCCATATCAGATGAGGTATAGCCTTACCTGCATCAGAGACTATCAACCATTATTTATTTTGCTTCTTAGCTATGTAAAACATCCTGGCATACAATTTAGCATAGACTTTGTATAAAATAATCCAAACTTAAGAAGTGCAAAACGATTTCTCCTTTTATTATCTGTCTCCAGAGCCTATAGTTATTTGTTTCTATAAATTATACAAGTGGAAATACAAGAACGGATGTTGTCACTTCACTTCTAATTGTAGCGCTGAACTCGCTCACAAAATTGCATGATTGGAAAATAATTGTAAATTTGTTTACTTCTGTTACCTCACCAGCACTATTCATTTCCTATGAGGGACGGCGAAAAAAAGGCTACATCTTTCAACTCTCCTTCTTTTATCTGATGTAGTGGATGACAGGTAATCTAGCTGAAAGTTCCTACAATTGCACCAGCAGAAAAACAGTGGCTGATGAAATCTGAGCAGTTATCACACTAACCATCACCTGTCAAGCCTCCTGCTTCAATTTAAGGGTGCATCAATTTTCTGAAGAGGAAATCAAGGGCAAGGAATAAAAGCGCCACAGATAAACACTGACAAAGGCCCTTTCTGCTTTTTTTTATTTTATTTATGATGGGATGTACTATCGTAGGTTGCTCTGTGAGGTTTTATCAACTGTCCAGATACATCCCAGATAACCTAGATTTCTTTGGCCATTGATGAAGTGCTATGCCTGCACTTACTGAAAGGGCAGGAGATTTCTAACTGAAAATTACTTTCACTAAATACCACCAAGATATTGAAGTCAGAAAGAGCAGGGAGATGTAACAAATGACAGCTGCATATAACAATGAAGCTCTTTGTTCTCTCGGCTGCTAGACATGACTGATTAGAGTAAGAACATGAAATAATGTTCTCTTCAAGACAGGGAGCATATTGAGTAAAGTGTCTGGTACAAAGAGTTCATGTGTTCTTTGTAGCGAAATGTGAATACATTCCCTGCCGGGCGATGTTTGCTACATCTCCTATCATTCTTGCTGTCCAAACAAATGGCATGCAAGTATATTTTGTCACCGGCAACTAAATCATTATGATTTCATGATGTATGGGTGTCCGCGCGCCAAGAGTGCGTGCGCATTACATGTAGTGCTGAAATGCTGGCTTATCCCTGTGGTGAGATAATCAGGGAGTTTAAAATCGACTGTATCGTAGCAGGTGACAAGAGCTGCGCACTTGAGTTTTTAGGCATCGAGGTGATAAAGGTAGTGTCAACGAGGTGGCATTAATTTCGCCACATGGAGAGCATTTTGAAAGCAGCATTTAGAGACGAATGGCATTTGAATGAATAAGTATGTTGAAATTGATCCTTTTATTTCCCCTCTCATTCTTCACAGTCCCTTACTCACCACTATCGTTACCTATCTCGATATATTTGGTGCGACGCCGACTCCAACCACCGATCTGGTCATTAAATTGGCGTGGCTGTCACTTCGACCTACCGTGATCTCCATCCGGCAGAATTACTCTTCTGTTTCAAATCACAGAGACCTCAGAGCAAGAGTCAGTGCCAAGTTCATGGCAATATAAATTAATGGGAATTGCTATGTAATGACGTTATTCCTGGGGTGGCATTCAGTATAGTGGCAGTCGATGTGGTGTGCCCATGCATCTCGACTTCTCTGACCCCTCCTCTCGTGATGGAATTGAGTCACAACATAAACTTGAAACTTTTGACTTACATAACAGCTGCAATTAGATACATTCTCTGTCATACTTGCATTGTGTAACTGATTGAGTGCAATCAACAATCTAAACGGTAACATTATATACAGTTCTTAAACGAAGTTCATTTTCAACAGTCCTGTAAAATACAACAAGATATACGATTTAAAGACAATGGCGAATCCATAGACTTGGTGCAATGACAGATAAATGCATCCTATCTCTAGCAACACTCAACGCTCTTATCGTATCAAATAAGTAAAGGCCACCTTTATGGACCATTAACTCACAAGTGCATGCATGCCAAGAAATGGAAGAATTTCAATCAGGAGCTGCCCGTGCAGGTAAGAGCGGTAGGGCCGGGTGGGGGGTATTTTGAGAGACGACGAGGGAAAATTAATTATTTATTTAAGTTTCCCTCGTGGTCGTCTCTTGAATCCCCACCCAACCCACCCCCACCGCTCTTACCTGCATGGGTCGCTCATGATTT
Source organism: Calotriton arnoldi (assembly GCA_963921515.1). NCBI lineage: Eukaryota > Metazoa > Chordata > Amphibia > Caudata > Salamandridae > Calotriton > Calotriton arnoldi. Next base: position 193,623 of record CAWUFW010018233.1, read on the forward strand.
CAATTAAGGCATAGAATCTTAATAAAGGTAAGACTGGACCGCCTGGCTAACAAGTGTACACTACTTATAAACTGGGCTATTAGTTTAGTATCTTTTATTGCAAAGGCAAGGAGGCGGTTCACATTCTTATCACTTTGTAGATGTGTCAGATGATAAGCATTTAACTTGTCACTTGCATACACTAGATAAAAGTCCATTAATGAGTCCTTCGCTGCTGCTTGAAGCTCTGTTGGTATAAAATGTAAGATGCACAAAAGCAATTCCAGATGGGGAAAATATTCTGTAGCAAGGCTTCCCACTTAAGGATTGAATCTGAGGACCTCATCCAGCAACAAAGAAAATGTGCTTCCTTAGTGGGGACTACCACACCAAAGAACATAGAAGGACATAAGACCACCAACCAAATTTCTGGTCTAGTGCTGAACCTGAGCCGTTTTGCAGGGCTTTCCCTACATGTTTGCCTTCTGTTACTGATCCCGTTTTTGTTGGCATTGGGACTCTACACTTTTCCCCTGATAACCAGTGGTAAAATGCTTGTGCTCTCTCCCTAAAACATAGTATTATTGGCCTACACCTACTCGTACTACTAGTACTCAGTGCCAATGCACTAAATGCTACTAGTAGACCTGCAGCCCTCAAGGTAGGCTTTTGAAAAATATCTCAGTCCTGCTACTGCTGCCTGTAACACAGTTTTAAACTGCCATTTCGACCTTGCAAAATAAACCTTTTGCCAGACCTAAACCTTCCTGTTTAATACTTATAAGACACCCATAAGGTAGGCCCTAATGGCCAATAAGACAGGGTGCATTGTATTTAAAAAGTAGGTCATGTGTGCTTAAGTTTTACATGTCCTAGTAGTGAAAAATTCATAAAGTCAATTTTCACTATTGCAAGGCCTATCTCTCCCATTAACTAACACTGACTCACCTAATTACATTTAATAAATGATAACTTTTGATTGGGAACAGATAGAGATCTTGTGTTTACATTCAAATACATTTAATTTTAAATCCTCTTTAATGGTGAAGATGGATTTTAAGTCACGATTCTGAAAATGCCACTTTTAGAAAGTTGGCATTTTCTTGTCTTAACTTTGTGTGCCTTTTGCTAATGTCCTAGGTCACACAACTGTGAATGGCTCTGCTGTTGTGGTTTGTGTGTTCCTTCCAGACAGTGTCACAACTGGAGCTAGTTATAGACAGGATGGGCCATCCTGGCAAGATGGCTGGGGGCTGGACTGTGCCTTGCCCAACTTCCACTTCGCAAGGGCTTGCCTCCAGCACACATAAAGGAACCTGACACGAGTCTTTTGTCTCCCCAGACTTCTTGGAGCATTGACAGAGGAAGGGAAGTACTTTCCAAAACCAGATGTCAGGGTAGTATGGGAATCCCTCCATTTCAAAGGCTGGCACCAGGGATAAATATTGGACCTCCAGAGCCCTTCATCAGGAAACGTCTGGACCTGTAGACATTACAGAAGAATGACTGCCTTGCCCCCAGAAGACTGTCCTGTTACTACCAGAGGACTGCACTGCTGCCTGAGTACTGCCTTGCTCTCTGAGAATGAAGATTTTACCTGCTCTCTTCATCCCAGGCCAACCTAAGTGGCTCCAAGGTCAGTCGGCTGTCCTCCAGTCTGAGCTACAGGGACACAAAACGCTCCGGAGGCCTCCCTGTATCTGCCCAGCTGATCTGCTGCAGTGGACCTGCCTGAATCTGCAAATGAACCTGCCTGAGTCCTGATGGCCCCTGCTGGTGTGAGTTCCTGATTCCCAAGAGAAAGGTGCATTGCCAGGTCCTGGACCCTTGGCTGGTATCAGTTGAGCGCCTCCTGTGGAGAAAGGTGAAATCCTGTTGTTTTTGGTTCTTTGCTTCCACGTACGGGATTACAGTCTACGATGACCAACAATATGACGCTCCGGTGAACCTGACTCTTCACACTACAGCAACTGCTAATGAGATCTGCACATGCTACAGAAATGACAGCCCTCGGTGACTGCCAATTTAAAGATTTAAAGAAAAATAGCATCAAAAAGCACTAAGCGCCAATGATAGTCCCCTGTTGCAGTAGACCCGGACCTAGGCACGATTTCAGGCTGGAAATTGATGGAGTACAGGTCAATTACACAAACCAGGTTCATCCCGGTTGGAGATTTTACCTTGGGATTTAGGGTCCGATTTATAATTTGGTGAGCAGGCCATCCTCCACCAGGGCATCAGCGTCATTTACTCTGTCACCCTGGCAGAGATCCCGGCTGCCACATTATGACATTTCCATCAGCTCTACAGACATTTCAAGTATTCACAGGAACTGCTGTAAACGCAGTTCCTGTGATTACATTGATACTTTTCTATTTGGCTTGCTCAGACATGATGGATCCATTTGACAGTTTCCAAAGTATTTTTATTGTGGAAAATAAAACCCAAAGTATTTTTTTGATTTTGAAAAAAAAAACGCCCCACTTGTCATGGGAGTCATCTCTCATGGCGAGGGGAGAATTGTTTATGTTTTAATGACCCATAACACCAGGGTAATACTTACGGTGACGGGCAGTAAAAAAGGGTTATATGTCCACCCATCCAAATTGGGCAGGCATACATATAGCCAATTCTCTGATAGCCCTTACTCCATCGGGCACGTTTAGCGATGGTGGAGACAGAGTAGTCTCTGCCATGCCCAAACTATGGTCTGCACGCTTTTAAATTCGGTGGGAGGGCCATTATGTTGGCAGTAAGCAAACTCTACCAGCATTGCAATGGAGTAAGGTTACCGTCAACAAATAAATCGGGCACATAGGGGCTGATTACGATGGCAGATGGACCGCCACCGCCAGCCCGGCGGTGGCGATCCTTCCGCCATCTGACAGCAATTTTCCCACCGCCAAATCACGATGGCGGTGGGAATCGCTTTCGGACCGCGGCGGTCGCAAAGACCGTCCGCCACGGAACCGCCACAGGCAATCATTCTGATTACCTGGCAGAGCGGTCAGCATGCCTAAAATGGTGGCGGTGCCTAGCAGGCACCGTCTGCCAAATTACGATGATGGCGGAAGCCAGCCTTTCCATGGCGGGTAAACCACCATTGAAAGGCTGTTGGAGATTGGTTTCGGGGGCCGGTTGCGGGCCCCCCTTGTGTTGGGGGAAGGTGTGGGTGCACTGGGGGTACCCCCCAACATTTCACTGCACCAAGTGGCAGGCACCGTGTGGTGCCTGCCACGTAGTGCAGTGAAATGCGCAACATGCCGTTTTAACTTTGTGGCGGGTGCTGCTGTCAGCAGCATCCGCCGCAATGTTAAAATGCAAGATGCGACCTCCATGGTGCCGGTCGCATCCTGATTTGGTGTGCGGGACCGCCGCATGTATTGCAGATGGGCCCGGTCTCCACCATGATGGCGGACGGACTCCAGTCCATCTGCCATCGTAATCAGCCCCTTAGTCTTTGAAATAGAAGTTGAAATCCTCCACTGTAGCAAGGGTGCAGGCTGGATCCAACAACCTTTTCTCGAAGTCAGATAACCATTGGTTGAGGTCCAGCTGAAGCCTTTGCTTTTGGAGGAAGAAACTCCAAACAGGGAATTTCAAACTTAGCACCCAGGGAAGTTCCCGCGTCGACCAGATACTTTTGGTTCCTTTGCCCATTCAAGGTTTCTACATTTGGAATTAGTCTCTTTTTAGAGTTCAGAATCTTCCAGTGGGACATGGTTGCAGGCTGTATCTGATGGTGAGCTCCACAAGGCCGGATCCCTTCTCATAGAGGGTCCACTAAAACTGATTTGCTGCTGCATAGAAATTCCAAACAGAAGAAACCTGTTTATTTGGCAAAGCGAAGTCACACCTCGAGTGGATTGGCATAGGTGTTTGATCCTGGTCCTCTGGAGATTTGGAAGTCAAATATTTAGCTTGGAGAAGTCCAGTTAGACACAGCCAAGGGACCCAGGACTTCAAGAACATCATTTAGGGTCAAGGCTCACTCCAGCAGAGGCCATCAGCAGGGTTCAATCTAGATCCAGTTGCTACTGGTCATCTTGGCGCTTCAGGGAAGAGGCCTCTTGCAACTTGTTGTGTCCCTGTAGCCACACAGGGTATGAGTAAACCAACCCTTGAATTCCACTTCTTCATCCTGATTACAAAAGGGAGATGATCCAGCCCTTCAGGTCTCCTCACAGGAGGTGCAGATCTTCTTCTTTTCTTCCACAGTCCCAGAGGGTGTTCTAAGACGGGTGCCTCATTTACGGTTGTCACCAGCTAGTGGGTGGGGGTGGCTCTTGACACCTCCCTAACCAATGGGTTAAAAATTCCCTGGGGCAGCCCTTCACTCCTTTGCAGTAGTTCCTGTTTGCTGTGCTATCTTGCTCCTAAAATTCAAGATGGAGAAACCCTTCCTACCTTGTGCAGGGCCCGTCTGCCTAACTAGTGGTGTTGCAAGGTAAATGAATGCCTCCCTTCTGTGGTCACTCGAAACCTGTTCTAGGGTAGCTCCTCTCCCATTGTGTTCAGAGACAGTCTGGCTGGGGGAACAAAAGTTTGCCTTCTCCAGGTCTCAACATACATTTTCTTTTGAAAGGGCATGCCCCTATACAAGTTAATGAAGTTCCTGGGTCTACCCTAACTGCAAGGGGAAGAAAAACATTGGATTGTTGTTCACCACAAGTAATAAAGTCATTATCTTGTTAGGTCCAGTCAAAGGTTTCAGCAATTTAAACCTGGGCTGAACCCCTGGCAGCTATGGCACAGAGCAGGCAGGCTTAACATAGAGAAAATGTCTAAAGCATTTAGAAGTACCAAAACAATTAAAAAGCCAAAAACACAGCACAATAAAAATTTAGTAAAGTTTAATCAACAAAATGCCACCAAACAACACTAATCCAAAAAGGTGAACTGGAAATAAGATTTGTTTGAAAGATTTAAGTGAAAAAGTACCAAGATGTGCAATGCACCAATTCTGGTAATTGGTTGCAGTAATCTGGAACCTAGGCATGATTTGAGGATGACCGTGATGGATCGGGTCAGATAACAAAGTTGTTTGGCCCAGTTAGGGCCTGGAAGTAGACAAGTTTAAAAAAGTCCCAATCTAACAAGGGTCTTTGCCTTTTTTCTGGGGAAAAACTCTTCTCCACATGGGACAAAGCCTGAAATTCAATCTGACGATGTGGAACTACTAGTCATATACTTGTCTTGGTCAGTCGCCTTGAAGCGCTGTAGAAAAAAGATTTGAAAAAAGCCCCAAACGTTTTTGGGATGCCAAGCAACCATAGGAGTATACTTTGAAGGCAACTAGAACCTCAAGGGGAGCTCTTAGAGGCTTTCAGTGTATCAAGCAGATGGCAACAGCAAAGTCCATTCCATATCCTGTAGCCACTAGTCAGCTGGTGTTCTTTACAGGAATGCCCTCTTCAGCTTCTGTATGTTAATGAAGTCACCCAAATGTTCAGTCTCATGATCCTTGGAGATCTTTCTGCCCTAGGATTTCATGTGAAGGGACATCTAACCTCCTCAGGTCCTTCTCACAGGTCACCGATGCCGAGTGCAGCAGGTTCAGTGCACCTATTATCCTTTTGCAGGTCCAGCAGTATTCTGATCCCACATTTATGCTTAGTACCAGCTAGCAGATGTAGGTCACTCCTGGGAACTCCATGACCATTGGGTAGCAGTTCCCAGGGCAACCCTACCCACTTTTTCAGTATTTCCGGTTTACCTTACTGCATACAGGCTCAAAATACCATGTGACAAAAGTCTTCAGCCACAATAAACTTGGCCTCTGGGGGTGGGGGGGGGAGAGTGTCATAAAAACATCACCGGTGTTCTCTCTCTTCACAACAAATGCAGAGACAGAAATAAGGTATGATTGTGATAACTCTGTGACTATTTCACATGCAGATATTTCAAAGTTGTTTGAAATATCGTATAAAAATGTATATACTGATGATTGTAGTGCTTCTCAATTGGATTTAAATATATTCATCATTTTTATTTCTAATCCTCAGTCCTCTAAGATTAGTTCTTAAATATTAGTTGAAACATCTCTTTAGATAAGATCCTTCATGCCATTAAAACATTACATAAAAGCAACACTTCTGGGCCAAAAGATCTCTCTATATATTTATTTTCTCATTTTTTATCTTTCTTTAATCTGCAGTTACTACAATTGTTACGAAAGGCATATCCTCTCCTTATTTTCATGTGGGACATGGTACTAGGCAAGATTGGCCTCTTTCCCCTTTACTGTATGTTCTTTGTCTTGAAACGTTTTTGAATGATTAAGAAGTAATCCATGAATTATGGCTTTTAATCTGGGTGATATTGAGATGAAACTGTCGGCTTAAACTGATGATATTCTCATGTATATTACTGATCCTTTAAAATCTTTAGAACACTGTTTAGATGAGATATTGTTTCATTCTGAAGTCTTGGGATTTAAACTTAATTTTACCAAAACTGAGGAGATACCTTTGAAAAAAGTATGCTTAACCTACATATTTCTTCATTTGAATTTCAATTGGGCTCCACAAAATATAAAGTATGTTGGGGTTTGATTTACCTCTAATATTAATAAGCTAATAGATTATAAGATATTAAGTTTAATAAACATTTTTCTACTTTTCTCTTGGCTTTACCAGAGTGAGATCTCCACCACGACTGCGGTTATGATAAATGCTAATGTAAATTAATTGTATATATTTATTGTAAATGTGGAACAAATTAAAAAAGTTCCACAGCACTATTAATTTTGAATTTAATCATCATTTAAATACATTTAATTAAATAAATTTGTGTTTCTGATGTTTAAATTAAAAATACATTCCCACCTATAGTAAAAAATGCAACTGTGCATAGATTTTTAATATGCATTTATTATTTTTGAAGGATGTATATAATTAATTTAAAACACTGTAATGATATTTTAATAATTATATATAATATATTTTAAAACACATTAATGTATCAATTCAAAAAATGTTTAAAATGTTTTAGAATTAACTGTTTTAAATAATGTAATTTAATTTAACTTTAATTCCTATGTGAATTTATTTTACTCTAATACCTCAATTATTATTTTGCAGTACTAGTAGTTGGTCATGTGTGGTGCTGGATTTACTCCAGCTCAGAGCAGGTTAGGTGCACATTCCTATCTAAACCCCTCCCATTTAGTAGTAAGTAGCCCCTTTTTCAAGCCACTTCCACTGGTCCCTCCCACATTTACTACTAAGGGGCCGATTACGATAGCAGTCAGAAAGCCTCCCAACGCTAGTCGGAAGCTTTCCGACCATGTTTGGAGGCTTTCCGACTGACACAGTCAGTTTACGGTCCGACCGCCTAATTACGATGTCGGCGGTAAGAGCGTGAACTGGTCTGTCATTCCTATTTATTTATTTATTTATTTATTTATTATTAAACTTGTAAGGCGCAACAGCTACCCAAAAAGGGTTTCCCGGCGCCAGAGCGGAACAAAAGAAATAAGCGGCAGCTGAGTCGGTTACTGGTTAAAGAGCCAGGTCTTCAAGGATTTTCGAAAATGAGAGTATGTTGTTTCACTCCGGATGGCTATGGGAAGTGAGTTCCATAGTAGGGGACTGAGGTATGAAAAAGATCTCCCTCCCATCCTGGATAGTTTGATTCTGGGCACAGAGAACTTCTCTTGGGTTGAAGATCGGAGGCACCGGGAAGGCACATAAGGGTTGACCATGTCTCGGAGATATTGGGGTGCCTCGCCTGTTTTGATTTTGAACATATAGCTCAGTGCTTTGAACTTAATACGGTTCTCCACCCTGAGCCAATGCAGGTCTCTTAAATAGCATGAGACCGAGGAAGATCTGGGTACCCTACAAAGTAGCCTTGCGGCTGAGTTTTGTACCAGCTGAAGCCTGCGCGTCACCACCTTGTTGGATCTGAGGTAAAGGACATTGCAGTAGTCCAGTCGCGAGGTAACAAGGGCCTGGACCACTGTTTTCTGTGTGGACTCAGGCAGCATACAGACAATCTTTCTTAGCCACCTTAAGATGGTAAAACAATGGGCGGCAACCTTGACTGCCTGATGTTGCATAGTAAGTGAATCGTCAATGATGACACCAAGATTGCAGACTTTACTGGAGGGCCAAGGGAGTGCCCCCATCACCTCGGGCCAATGTTGAGGGCCCCAGAGATCTTTATTTTTTCCTAGTACCAGTACCTCAGTTTTCTCTTTATTTAGTTTAAGGTAGTGGGACTGCATCCAAGATGCAATTTTTCCTAGGCCAAGCTGAAGATGAGATGGCCCAGCTGCTTTATTCGCAGAGAGCGAAAAGATAATTTGAGAGTCGTCAGCGTAAGAGAATAGAGACAACCCTGCTTCTTCCCCGACGATGGCCATGGGTCTAACATATAAGTTGAAAAGTAGGGGACTAAGAATGGAACCCTGAGGTACTCCATAGGGTAAAGAATGAGTATCAGAACAAGATGTGGGGGAAAAGATTTGAAAAGTACGATTAGACAGAAAAGAGATAAGCCAGCTAAGGGCAGAGCCGCCGATACCTAAAGACCCAAGCGTTTTTATTAGTGTGGAATGACATACCGTATCAAATGCCGCGCTTAGGTCAAGTAGGATAAGGGCGACCGTATCCCCAGCGTCCAGATGGTGACGTATCATTTCCGTTACTCCAAGTAAAGTAGTCTCTGTGGAGAAACCGGCTCTAAAGCCGGATTGAGAATGGTGGAGGGACTTTTGCGTTTCCGCAAATTGTGTGAGTTGGGAGTGGATATGTTTCTCCAAGATTTTAGAAAAGGCCGGTAACAGAGAAATAGGACGATAATTAGAAGGTGAGTCTGGATCGGCGTTGGCCTTTTTTAGAAGAGGGACCACCATCGCATGCTTCCAGTCCCGTGGGACCGTGGCTTCTTCTAAGGAGACATTTAGAAGATCCAAGATGGCAAGAAGGGGTGGCGACTCTAGCTGCTTAAGCACAGAGATAGGCAAGGGGTCCTTAGGTGATCCCGATTTATTACTATCTAAGATTTTTTTAAAGGAGGCTGCATTGAGAGGAGACCATGTGTCCAGCTTATTTGAGGGGGTGTATTGCATCGTGTCCTGATCATGATGAATGGAGTCCACAATGGGCGGTGATGCACTTGACTGACAGGAGTTGGTGTATAGCGAAGGAGGAAGATTATCCCGCCCAAGGCTCGTTATGTCAGAGTAAATTTTTCCGACTTTCTGGACGAAAAAAGAGGCGAGTTCCTCACATTTATATTTAGTTAGTGGTGGAGGCCTGGCCAAGGTGGCAGAGCCAGCCAGCTCCTTCACTGTATTAAAAAGTGTTTTGGAGCAATTTAAAGCAGCAGAAATGGAAACTGATACAAAAGCGACGTGGGCGGATTTGCAAAGACTATGATAAACTTTTTTAGCCTTTTTAGAGATGGTTTTTAATTTGGGGTCATAATTTCTACGCCATCTACGTTCCAGTGCTTTACATTTAGATTTTTCCACTTTCAGGGTATCAGTGAACCAAGGCGCAGGCGGGCGATGGTTGTTTACCTTTTTATTGGAAAGAGGGAGACATGTGTCTATGGCATCAAAGAGCCATTTTTGCACCGAATCAGAGAGCGTGGTCACCTTGTGTTTGGAGACGGGTAAAGTAGAGCAGAGGATGTGGTTCAGGGTGGTTAAGTCCAGATTTTTCCAGTCTCTTTTTACAGTCTTCAGGACTGGAAGTGAAGGAGCCGCGTTGTCAGGAAGTGTCAGATTAAACCTAACACTGTAATGGTCCGACCAACAGAGGGGGAGAGCTGCAGGACAGTGAATGCTGGGAAGATTGGAAAAAATAGGGTCCAAAAGATGGCCGGCCTTATGTGTGGGACCCGAGTTATGTAGATGGATATTCATTGCTGCCAGGTCAGAAATGAAGTTGGTGCTGATTTTGCATGTAAAATCATCCAGATGGAGATTTAAGTCACCCAGAATGGAGAAATTGGCAGTACTCATGAATACTGGATTTATTAAACTAGGAAACGAACCAGCCCAGGAAGCCAGGGGCCCAGGGGGGCGGTACACCAATATTCCAGAGAGGGTAAATTTTGTAGTAAGGACTAATTTAAAAATGGCCGCCTCACAGTCCGAGGAAGATAGAGGCTCGAATTTGCATTGAAAAAGCTTTTTAAATATAATGGCTATGCCTCCCCCAGTTTTAAGGTCCCTGTCTTTCCTGACTATCGCATAGTTAGAGGGCAGCGCCACAGAAACATCGGGGCCAGAACTTTTGTGCAACCATGTTTCAGTGAGAAATATGGCATCCGGTTGGTCAGTCAGCAATAGGTCAAAAATATCGGCCTTATGCTTTGCGAGAGAGCGGCAGTTTATACTGAGGAAGAAAAAACCATTTGGGGTCAGTGAAAAGGGTTTGTTATATTTATTAGTATTATCCTTGGTGGTTGGTGAGGGTGTCAGACTAGTGCTGGGAGAGAAACCGCAACACAGGCAGGTTTCCTCCCTGCATTCCATTTGTAAGCGCGTGCAATTTAAGTTAGTAAGGGGTCGGTAATTCAGTAATTGGCTCGGTAAATAGACAAGTCTGTGTGGCACAGATAGACCAGGGGTCATGGCCCCTGGCCCCGAACTGCCGCGGACGGGCGCAGACAGGCTTGCCTTTGGCGCGCCACAGGCGCGCCCGCTGCGCGCGTCCGCTGCGCGTCGGCGCCATGAATGCCTGAAATAGGCAGGCTCACTAATGATCCCCCAGAAACTAGAGCGTGAATCGACCCAAGATGGCGATTCTAAGTGGCGCGCAGGAAGTGAGGAAGGGATATGCTCATAGACCGGCTAAGCCCCCTCCACTCAATCAGCACAACAGCTGCGGTGGAACGAGGAGCGCCGGTTAGTGGGAAACAGTTAAGAGCATGTATTACATTTAAAAATCAGGTAGGCTTAAAAACATGTATTACATTTAAAAATCAGGTAGGCTTAAAAACAGAATCTCAAAAGTGCAAAGAGGCGAGTAAGGTGGTGAAACGCTCGAAAACCAACACGCACACACTAATTCGTAAGGAATTACAATTAAAACCAAAGTGCAAGTGCATCGGTCAGATATTGCCAGTAAAAGACTTGGTAGTAGCTCAGAACCGACAGGCAGCCTTTACTTCAGTGTCCTATGCGGTTCCGACTGGCTCTCTGAGTCTTCCGGCTGGTCGGAACCGCACCGTAACCCCCTATGGAGGGCATTTCTGCCGATGGGATTACAAAGTTGGTTTCCATCAGCCTTTCTGTGTCGGCCTTTTCGACATGGAAAGGCTGTCGGAAAGCAACTTTGGGGGCCCCTAGCAGGGTCCTCTTGCCTCTGCGGCCTACAGTTGGTGGCCGAGGGGGTATCTAGGGGGTCATGAGGTGCCTGCCACAGGGTGCAGGGTTTTACACACACACACCCATTTCTTTATGTGAGCCTGTATTATGTCTGGTTTATCACCATAACACAAGCTCCGATAGAGAAATGGGAGTGTCCGACCGAACAGTGTTCGGTCGCATCATAATCAGGCGGTCAGAACCGCCGACCGGAGGATGGTCGGTCCCGAGACCGAGACGGTGTCGGTCGGAGGCAACCCAGACCGGCATCATAATAAACCCCTTAGTGTTAAACTTACATGCTTACATGTGTGAGGATCTCTCCATTGAAAAGATGGGAGAGATGAAGGTGGAGATTTACACTCACAGGTTTGTTAATAGTCATTTGTAGTCATTTTGAAGTACTATTTTAGGACTACTAAATGTACTAAAAAAATGTTGTTTGTAAATACGTCCCCCAGGTTCCTGAGCAAACCTGCTCTCAATATCCATTATTTACTAGAATCACAGAATCCTGACCTCTTGTGTCTCACCAAAATCCAGCTGAATGACAATAGTAGCCACACCATATCCATCAGTCTGCCGGTTACTTATAAAATCATCCACAATTCCTAGTATGAAAGAAGGGTGACTGAATCACTGTTATGTATCAGGAAAACATCAAAACGTAAAGAATGACTTTTTGACCTCTACAAATGCTAAGGTTTTATTAGGTGCACAAAGTCTCTCTTCTAACAATTCTTTGATCCTGCTGATAATTTAATAGTCATTGGGTCACAGAAGCGAGTTTGCTCATGACATTGCTGACTTTCTTATGCTACTTGCTTAACAATACTACACAATTTCAATCTATGGCTGTGCTTGGGGTATGAAAGTAATGCAGAAATAAAAACATGAAAAATGTACTGAACTTGCTTTGACTCACTCAAAAAGTCTATGATCCACCCCTAAGTATTTAACACATCTGATGTTTATCTCATCAAGTAGCTTCAAGTGCAATCAGGAGCTTTCATCCAATTTTAAACCTTCCCTACCAAATAATGTTATTGAGCAATTGGAACAATTTTCAGATCAGCACTTTGCCTTGAATCTCTGGGATTGTTTCTGGCCATGACAAGTGACCAATATCAGCATATTTTAAGTTTGGGATTCAACACCACATTTGCAAGTTGATGACTCTAATTTGTTTGACCATCTTGTAGAACTGAGAATACACTTCTCTGGATTGCTTCATTTCGGTCCATCAAATGCACCAGAGTGTGATGCCCCAATTTGTTTCTGATGAAAAACAATTGAGTTATGGAGTTCTTTAGGACTATTCCCTGAGACATGCACTCATTAACCTTTATGTCATCCTGATGGCTAAGCACCTCAGCAGCTTGGTCTGTAGTGCTGTTATGCCATCGATTCTCAGATTTGATTGTATATTGATACCTCAAACTCTTCAGATTCCCATTCAATCACTTTTGGATGCAACATAAATTTGTTAGATTGAATTGAAACAAAACAAATGGTTTGGTGTTTGTCAAATGGAATTTGTGGACCCTTGATTTATGGCTAGATGTACTGGGACAAATTCCCATCTTACATAAACAGTTTTGGTACATAGGAGTCCAGTTGAAGGATAAGCTCAGCTTTGGCAATGCAAACAGGTCTGGCTTTAACGTGATCACACATGGCAATGCAACATTTTACAGTTACATAGTATCATATGATGAATGTTTATGCAGTTTGGGAAGCATTGCTGAACATATAGTGGATGGCCTGCCCACTTAGATACAGAAATGGGTTTGTGCTGCAATAGAAAACAGAAATATTAAAAGCTAGAGCATTTACATTGAAGAAAGTAAATTAAACCTGCCATGCACCCTTCAGATTTAAGAGCCTAATTTGTAATTATAGCTTGCTACTCTGTCTTTCTATTTCACAATATTATAGCAGGAGTAAATGTCGCCAAATTAAATAGTATTGAATGTCGCCAAATTAAATAGTATTGAATGTATCAATACTGTGTTCATATTTGACATATGCACATGTAGATTTCAAACATATATCTGTAAGAAATACTCATTTGACTTCCAGGAAGATGAGGAATCAGTTTTACTGAGTGATATCCTGCCATGTTTCAGCATCACCAACAAAAGAAGGGAGAAGATGCCCAGTCCTCTTATAAAGTGGCTGGTGGATGTGTGGAGTAGCAACACGATCTGTCTGCTTTAGGAGAACATATGGAGCTGCTTCCCTGGCTGCTTAATCAGGGATCATTTTTACTTCTGGTCTGCACTCTTATGAGAACTAAGGCTATTGAGATAGGGTATTGTGTGAAACCTGGGCTGGATGGTCCCAGGACAGTCAGAGGTTACTGGGTCCCAATTTTAACAAGCAATGTCTTTGCTCACGGTGTTCTTTGCCCCAGTACTGCAGACTCCTAGATTGGGAACCAAGTAGACCTTTTAACGCTTTACTCTCTGGTTAGCGAGGCTGAGCAGATCAACTGTGTATAGCTCCTTCCATCATAGAAAATAAACAACAAAAAATGACAGTAATTATTATTCATATTATCATGCACATCAATCAAACAATATCCTAGTTCATTCAAAAAGACAAACTGTAAAATGTCATATTCAAACATATCTACTTAATAGATTCAACAGACAACCAGTATAACTTAAGTCATGGATATGCTTTTATTTTAATGTGCAGGTCAACTTATATCAGAATTCCACATACTAATAAGATCCTTTTGCAACCCCAATATTGTTAAATTTTGAGTTTATACCCTCCCCTCAATTTATTTTACTTTAGACTACATCTCTTATTTGGCTTCTCTCCTGGAAAGGGACATCATTAATAAATGTCCAATATTATGGATACTTGACAGGCTTGTTTTACTTTTAGTTACCTAAAACAAAAAATTAATAATTTTTCATCAAATACCGAATTCAGTTGTTTGGGGCACAATTTTTTCAGCCCCAATCTTTAATATCTCCACTCAACTCTGAAACATAACTAAAGCTATGATTTAATTGAAACAGATAAGATTGTGTTGTCTGATCAAGATGTCAAGATGCAGGGACATACAAACTGTGATAGTGGATATGCTATATAAACAGTTTTATGCTTTTTTAATAAGGTGTATATTGGGCAAACCAAGAGAGGGGTTAAGACGAATAAATTGTTATCGATCGTTATCAGGCACAGAAGGGTGTTGGCACATATAGTGTCTCACTTTATAACCACGAGTCATGCAGAAGATGACTTGAGGTGGTTGGTCATTTAAAAGGTGAACGCCAACCCAACCATTAATGACATTTCCAGCTGTTTTAACATGCAAAAGCAAGATGGATTTTTGGATTGGATGGATGTAGAAATGTCTTGAATGAAGAGTTGCAGTGGGAAAACCTAACTACACACAAGTGAGTATCCAAGGAATTGTACTTTGCTCTACTAGAAAAATATATTAATATGGGGGTTCCCCAATGCTCTAAAAAAATTGTTCAAAAAGAGTTTATAACGAGTTTAGCACATAAGAGGAGTTACATCTGTAGAGCTTAAAAATATTTTAGGAGGAGTTACAACAATATCTGTAGAACTTTAAGAAAATTAAGAGATGCAGTATGAGATGCTTGCAACTAATATTGTTGAATGTTGAAGTAGGTGGAGCCAGGTTGTATACTATTTGTGTACTTTACTATTGTGCACAGTCAAGTGACCCTGCACACTGTAGAAGGGACAAATGGTTAGGACAAGAAAATGGCAACTTCCTAAAAGTGGTATGTTCAGAATTGTGACTTAAGATCTGAATTTACCATTAAAAGGATTGCACATTACAATTCATTTGAGTGTAAACAGCATATCTCTATCTGCTTCCAATCCTAAATTATCACTTATTAAATGGCTTTACAACAGTGAAAACCGACTTTAGGAGCTTTTCACTGCCTGGACATGTAAAACGTACGTACACATGTCCTACTTTTTCAAAACAATTACCTCGCCCTAAGAGCATTTAGGATGTACCTTATGGGTGGCTTATATGAATTAAGGTGGAAGGTTGAGGCCTAGCAAAAGGCTTATTTTGCCAGGTCGAAATGGCAGTTTAAAACTGCACTGCAGGCTGCACATGTTTTAAAACTGTACTGCAGTAGGAGGTCCACTAGTAGCGTTTAATTTACACGCACTGAGTACATGTAGCACCATTTACCAGGGACTAACCAGTAAATTAAATGTGGCAGTTAGGTGTACGCCAATTGTACCATGTTTTAGGGAGCGATCACAAGCACTTTATCCACAGAGTCCTAGTGCCAACAAAAAAGGGTTCAGCAACAGAACACAGACATGTGGGTGGTGACCCTGGAAAAAAGGGCCAGGACCAGCTACAGTTATGACAAATAAGTGAGGTAAAGCAGCCCAAGGGCTTACTCAGGGACGTTCGACGTCTTAGGGACTCAGAATTCAGCAACACATAACGCTCGCCAAATCAGTGTGCAAGCAGTGTTTTTTCTTTAAGAAAGGAAAAGTACTTTAATACATGCAAAGCTAAATAGCACACATGCAATTACAAATGTATACCAACTGGAAAGTACCAATACTAATTAAGACAACCTCTACAGGACCTCACAAAGTACAGGGGGTGCATACTATGAAAAGGTTTAGTATCACCAACTACAGCCCTAACTGCAAACTAGACACGCTACTGGAGGCCCTTGAATAGCTTTCGCTTCAGCACACCCTAACCTCTAAAACATATTACCCCAATATATATGACTAAAAACCCCTATATGCATAAAACAAACAGGTAGAACACATTTATATAAGGGCAGGCCTACTAGCTCTGTCAAAGTATGTTGCCATGCATTCAGTAATAAAAAACATAGACAGTCAGTATTACCAACACTGAAGAATATTACCAAACTATGCATATTTTTGCCTTTCAATATAAGCATAGCCCTCCCTATGCCCTTTTTGCTTATAGTCCATACTAGACAAAATAAAAACAATGAACATTGCAGTGAATGCTGCTTTTAAAGCTCTGAATAGTGATAAAATGATAAAATGAACTAAAGCTGTCTCTATCCAGACCTAAAAAGCATTGTTGCAATGGCTATAATATTGTCTAGGATTAGCTTTTGTATTGACCGCTGTGTGGTCCTTCCACAATATTTGATCATTGTTAGACCTGATCATTGTTAGACCTGTTAGCCTTATGGTGGTCTTCCCCCAAATGTGTGCCTTGCTGATCTCGTTTCTGCTGACCTTAGGACTCTGTGCACTTTACCATTGCTAACCAGTGGTAAAGTGCATGTATTCAATCCTTGAAACATGGTAACATTGGCTTATATCCAATTGGAATATTTAATTTACTTATAAGTCCCTAGTAAAGTGGCACTACATGTACCCAGGGCCTGTAAATTAAATGCTACTAGTGAGCCTGCAGCACTTATTGTGCCACCCACTTAAGTAGCCCTTTAAACATGCCTCAGCCCTGCCATGGTAACCTATATGTGCAGTTTTAAATTGTAATATCTACCTGGCAAAATAAACCTTTTGACAGGCACAAACCTCTTTCTTAGCCACCCTAGGGTAGACCCTGAACAGCCCAGAGGGCAAGGTGCAATGTATTTAAAAAGTTGGACATGTACTTTTAAATTTTACATGTCCTGGTAGTGGAAATACTGCCAAATATGTTTTTCCCGACTGTAAGACATACCCCTCCATAGGATAATATTGAGTTTACTCATTACATGTAATAAGCTGTAGCTTCTAATAAGGAGCAGCTAGAAAGTTCGAGTTTGGTGTCTAAACACTTGCAATTAAAAGCCCTCTTTGATGGTAAAGTTGGATTTTTTATCACAATTCTGAAAATGCTGCTTTGAGAAATTACTTTACTCCCACGGAATCGGCAGAATTTGGTGACTACATGTTACTCTTGTAACGTGGAAGTCTGACCAAATTCGGCCAATTGCCGTGTGGTGGTATTTTTATTTCCTGTGAGGCTCCAGAAATGTGATCTGGCAAGCCAGATTTAGTGCCCCCTAGTGCAATTTTCTAACACGGATGGTTGCGACTAATCGCAGTGAGAGGGCTGCTTCTCAAGTAGATTTGCTGCCGTTCAAGTAGATTTTCTACTTGAGCAACACCAAAATCTACTTGAATGGCCGCGCAATTTTGCGCACCACATGGTGCCATTATTTTTCAGGTTTCCTTGCACTACTGGCACTAAATTGCAGAATGACCAGTGCAACGTGCATATTTTCCACCCATTGGCGGAACTCCATGGAAAATCACAGAGCTTTTATGTAACTCTGCGGAATTCCGCAGAGTGAAACTCCATACGTTTTGTCCACCCCTAGTCCTAACCATTTGGTGTCTGCAGCCTGATCCTAGGTCACATGACCATGTGTAGCTGGCAGTTGATCTTTGGGTATTGCTCCCAGACAGTGAAACAAAGGGAAGATAGGTGTTGGCAGAATAGGCCACTCTGAGTTTACGAGGGAGAGGAGGTGTCACCTACCACACTTGTAGAACATGAAGGCTCTGCCTGAGCACTCTCACAAAGGGTTTGACACTGGTCTTTTGTGAACCAAGACAAGCTGGTGACAGGGTAGGGAATAAAGGGATGCCGGATGCCTCAGGGGGCTGGAAACCTCTAGAAGCTTCCTCCACTTAAAAGTGGGCACCAGGAATAAATATTAGACCCCAGACACCAACTCTTCAGTACACTTTTGGACCCTTGGACTCTACTAGGAAGAAGGACTGTTGTGTTACTGAAGGCACTTCCACTCGACTGCTGCCAAGAAGCACTGCTACCCTGCTGTGCTGACCTGCTACCTGCTGCCTTCTTGCCTGGGTGAGAAGGACTGGACCTCCATCTGTTGAATCCAGGACCAAGTCACTCCAAGGGCTAGTTGGCTGACTTCCTGGGGACAGAAGGCTCCTACAACCTTGAACCCAACACCTGGACTCTGGCATCTGTGAGTCCAACCCTGCCATATGGTGCCACCCTAGTCCTGGACCCTTGGAAGTAGGCCTGAAGGCTCTCTGCCAGCCCATCTGTGGTTTCAGCAGAACTGACACCTCTCCATTAATGCGCGGCGCAACCCTGAGCAGAACCGACATATTACCTTTGTTGGGTTGATTTCCTAGACGCAAGGACTTTGCTTCAGCGCCTCCCAGGAACCAACACTGCCCCGATGCAGGCCTTCGTTTCGCAAACCCCTCGTACCCTGAAATTCCACTTGTTAGTATTTGCAAACATGTTACTGGTAATTTTCCACCCCAGACATACATACAAAATGGCTTATGTTGAAGGCAGGAGTAAGCACTTTTCCTGGTTGGGAATGGGAAAAGAAGCTTGATGGTGAGTGTGTGGGCAGCCATTTCTTCATAGAAAAACCCTTCCCCTTCGGAGAAAAAAAATATGTGCAAATCCACATTCCAGGCAGATTCATTCATGATCATTATTGATTAAGTCCTTCAATCTATTCGGGTAGGTAATACCAATTTGAATGTGAATAGGAATATGTGACCTTAAATGGGATTTACAATTTGCAGAAAGTGACAGAACAGGCCCTTCACCCCCTTGCAAATTTCACCTAGTAAAACATGTCCAGAAAAAATATATAATAATTTGAGTATTGCAGATTGGATTGTGGAAAGCCTGTGCTATTACCATGTTATACCCTTTCCGACATGCCTTGTCGTAGAAAATGGGCTCCAGCGTGTGTAAACCATCTTCTATTTTCACTGCAGTTCGTATGTTTTTTCTGAGTGTCAACTACTGTACCAGCAAATTCACAAAAGTAAATTTTGCCAAGAAGGAATACCACAGGAAATCTGTGACTATCGTAGATTTCCAGGAGTACACCTGTGGTGTTTATAAGCCCCCAAAAAGTCAGACATCTGCTCTAAACTTAGAAGTAAAACTATGGGAGCACGGCTTTGTGAATTTGGCCTTTAACGAGCAGCTAGGTGTATTTAAACGATTTTTCAATGGAAAAGCTTGAACAAACAGCTAAAATGTTTGTAGTGCTTTCAACAGCCTTCATATGAATGTGTCAATGATAAACAAATGTGTTGTGGAGCAGAATAGGTAATCTATCTTTGTCTCAGTATTCAATTGCATTTGAATTGAAAAAAAAGCAAAACAATAGAATATTTCGCTGTATCTGAACTGTCGCTGCAGTGCTACCTTGCAACAAATTAGCCACAAAAATGCAAAGACATTAGTTCGTGTTCCCTCTGTGAGCATTGGGAGGGATCCTTGCAAGACTCAAAGGAAATGGTATTTGCGCAATATTATAGTTCCCTGTAAGTGCATCATAAGTATTTACTGTAATTTTGACCTATTGGAATAAGTTAAAGAGAGTGAAATGTGCTGCTGGGCTGAAGCAAAAGTAAATGTAGTGTTTCAATAGCTGCCTATTTGCCTCTGGGGCATACTGTGTGCATTTGCATTTTTTGAAGTTAGCCTTTTTGTTTTTGTACACAGGAGACGGAAATAATTAGATGCAGTAATCGTTTCCTCAGCAATACCCGTTTTACGGCCTCACTGCTATTGTGACTGTATGTTTTACAATTTCATGTCCCATATAGCATATGTATTTTGCTGCCAAAGAACAAACTTTCTGAACAAGTATTTGATTTTTCTTCACAATTGTGAGCTTGCATTTATTTAAGTGAATTTATTCCTTATCTTTTTTTATAACAATATTGTGGTCCACAGTTTGCAGATAGGGAGCTCGAAATTTGTGAGAATATAGTGCTGCTCTTTTCAGATGAACAATGTGGCTTTACATATTGAGAATCCCCTTTATGACTACTCTACTGTCCACAAAGTACATCATTACCAGGTATCTGGTTATTGCACTGGTAAACCCCCAGCATTACCATTTCCACCCAGTACCATAATTGCGGCATTATAAGTTGGACCCTACAGTGTACAAAGACAGGGGGAATAAACACCTTTACAACCACCGACTACTCTGTTTTTTCCCATTCTCAGCCTCATTTATTTTTGTCCAGAAATGTTGGCCTCTTTGACCAGCCAGAGTCCTTGAAGGAAACTGTCCATGCAGTGGGTGTACCTGGCAACGCCTATTACTGGGCCCATCATAGATTTACAAGGGCCTTAAACATCACAAAACAATTATCCTGTTTTTGGTCAATGATATTCTGCCAATTTAATTCTAAATTAGAGCAAGTGAAAGATATAATATTAGCATGTTGACAATAACTAAACTGGAATCCAGTTTGGATTGCGCTCTTTGTGTAGATTGAAGAAAAACATGCCTCTAAATGTTATAGCTTATTAAGTACATATAGGGCGACCGGTCATGGAACCAGATATTATTTGCCACTAACTAAGTTAGGCGAAAGGCGCATCACAGCTTTGGTGTGACCTTTGATCAACTATTGTATGAAATGTCCAGCATGCACAGTCAGTCAAGCCAACTCATGGTGACCTCGGGGCTTGCTGTCTGCTTCAGAGCTGGGTCATGGTAACCCTACCATGACCCAGCCATGACCCCTCCCCATAATCATATAGTAGTCTCTGTCTATTGCAGTGTGGGTCTGGTTTGGTATTAATGAGAGGGCTTTTTTTGGTTTCCAGTCCAAGCCTGAAATCATGCATTGCACTCAATGCACTGTAAGAGAAGATGAAAACTTTGCTCCAAACACTATTCAGGAATCGGCTGCGATCCAGTCAAGCAGTAATCATGAACATTCTGGGGCCTATTCACAAAGGCATTTTGCAGTACGTAAAAATGTACTCTTGTAGTACTCTTAAGTATCGGGTTGCAAAGCAGTCACTATTTTCATACAGTGCTATGATATGATATGGTCATTTTTTCACACTGCAGTGGTTGTATAAGCCTGTTACACTGCAAAACACCTCCTCAGACGGATTTGAGGAAATCCTATTTCATATTAGTAAGGCAGGGTCTCATCAGCAAATCTTTCCTAAAGGATGTGAATGAAAAATGAAGGCCTGTGAAGCACTGCAGATCTCTGTCCCTGCATTCACATTCACAAAATGGTGACATTTTAGCCCCTGGACCATAAAGTTCCTGCTGTTATGATCTCAGATCATTGATACATACCTTTGCAGTTTCAAGGCAGTAAGAACTCCCCTTATTCTTATAAGCTGCAAGGATGCATAAGATGGATATTACGAGATGCGAATACATTTGCGACTATTAATTTCTTTTTTCAAATTCGTTTTTTGCACTCCCATAGCTTGCAAACCAGCACACCGAGGGTTTTGTGAATGCAAAATGATGCATTAGGACTCTAGATGCTCAATGCGTCTTGATTCTACTTCACACTTCGCTCCTGACATGTGCCACTAAACGTTGATCACACCAAGTTGTTGGCTGTCAAAAACTCTGCCCTGCTGTTCACCTTGCCTTCCAGACTCATACTGGCCATCTCACGGAATGAGAGGTAGAATTATCACCAACTATAAATTGTATCTACAGCGGTAGACACTGATGATTCCCGGCAATGAAATTAGCACTGGTAGAAATAGCAATTCTGCTGTGATACCACAGAGGGTAGAATTATCGACACGTAAAAGTAATGCTGTCAGCTGTGATTGAATCAGCACCACCAATCTCATTACTTTAGATAGTACTCCCTGAAAATATTGGCAGTTAGAACATGATGGGCTTCAAATGCTTAAGCCCATAACCGTCTTCCACAACACGTGGCAATATTTGTTTCGCTGCTAAATCTATGGAAATATATTGTATTTTTGCCACCTTATTAGACCTTTGTTACAATTTCTTCTGACGGTGTTTAACTCCAGTGCCAGCTCCATTTCACCACACTGCATACTCGATGGAGGCGATTCATGTCTGCTCATTTTCAAACCCCTATTGAGCTCTCTGACCTTCACAGTTTTTTTGATAATCACCTATCAATGGCACAGCTAGTGCTCATGCCATACTTTTTAATCCTTTCTTCTCGCTTGATATACTGCAGCTTCTACTACGTTTGACCTTCAAGTGACCAGACAATATTAGCTAAACTTGTCAGCACCAAGGAGTCTCTCCTATTAAGCCATGTAATATATACACCTATATCCCTCCCTCTAGGACAGAGTGCACCCTGAGCCCCACGCCAGGGTCTCTCAAGTTGAGGCACGACACCTGACAATTGTGGGTAAACTTGCTTGTTTTGTACAAAATGTGGTGACTGTATTCTAGTTGGACACCTGGGCATGAAATTCTGCTCGGCTCACGGAGTTTGCAGAGTTTTTCCCACGCCGTGCTGCACTGAGCAGAGTTTTTTCCTTGCTCACCAATGTTAAGTTGCCGAACGTGAGCGAGGAAAATCTTACTCCAGACCACTTCCCGGCAAGATTTCTCAATGGGGGTGATAACGGATGGCCGCTACCGCTCGCATTGAGAAACCTTCCGTTTGCGTTGAGGAAGCTGCTCCTCGAGTAGACCTTCTACTCGAGTGGCAGAAAGAAGCAGCGCCCTCTTGTGCTGCACATGGTGCAGTTCACGCTGGAAACACGAACACCGGGTGCTAAAAGTCAACGCTGCAGAGTTTTTGGGTCTCTTCGCAGAGTCTCACGTAGCAGAACTCCGTGAACTCCACCCAGGCCTAGCTGTAACCATTTTATTGTTATATCTCCTTACAGGTCGCTAAAAAGTAGATCTGTTGTTGAACCATTCGTGACCACTTTTATGGTCCTGTATTTCTTCCTTTTTATTGCATGTCTTATAAGCAGAAGTGAGTTTTTCCAAGGTCCTGATGAATGGCCTTACACCTAGGCTGAGGGTTCTGTAGTCAGAAACATGTTGACCAATGACACACAAAAGCAGGATCAGTTGACTGCTGCCGTGTCCTTTCACTCTTTTTAATCCTGACCCAGGCAGACAAGAATAAAGTTGTATGCCTGTTTTGGAGTTAGTTTTAATCACATGTAATCACATTGTTCACATCTTTTTCACACACTGAACACTTGGCTAGCCTCACCAACCGGTTGTCTCCATAGGGTTTTCTACCCTATACTAAAACATCGGAAGCGCTCTTCCTGACGAGAGACGGAGTTGTAGCCCACACCGTGATATGCTGTCATGGTGTGAGGAGAATCTCTGTGATAAAGCATGCCACTTCTGGTGGATGAGAGATTTCATCCTAATAAAGGAATACTCCACGACAATCTCAGTTCCTAACTTACTCTTTGTGTCGGATCCTGGTATTTTGTGGTGTGAATGATTTATAAGTTGAGAGTGAATACCGGCTGGTCTCAAAATCTCCCCAGGTCCTCCTTTTGTGTTTGTCCACTCATTTTTTAGACCATTTTGCACCCTTTGTCACTGTTGTTCATGGTTGTCTAATCACATCTCTGGGATACCAACAGGACATTAACGAGTCTGCTCTTATCTGGGTCCTGTCCTTCCTGGCCAGCATATATCAGCCAATAAAACTGGAAGGTTGGGATGCACTGAGTCATGCCCCAAAGTTTGATCCTACTTTATTTAATCTGTAATTCAGGGAGCTCAGTCTGTCTATTGCTGAAGTCCCAAGAAACCTATGTAGCTCAAATGCCCTAGGGATTGAAGTATCTAAGTTCAAACCATCTGTCGCACAGAGTCTCTCCTCTGCTGGTTTGGTGACTTAAGCACAGATGTCATTACCGATAAATATCAAAACTAACCCCTCCCCCTCACCTTGATAAAGTGATCAAAATGTATTTTTGTGAGTCTTCCTAAACTAACCATGTTTTGCGTGAATCCTACTTACGACGTGCAGCTTCTACTTCTTCCACCCCTCTCTCCTCATCCCTCTTACATTCCACTGCACTATGATAAAGGTTTACTGTTCACTTTCATATGTTACTGTTATCCTGTCAAACAATTCTTTCTTGGTGTTATATTTTGATGTAAAGAGCCTAAGTGCCCCAAGGTGCTAGAAGGCTATATAAGAACATTACATAAGTAAACACATACCATGGTTGGTTATACATACCTGCAATGCAGCTGTTCTTGCCACATTTATGAGCAGTAAACTTCGTGGAGATTAAGCCCGGGTGGGTAACTCCGCTCCGCCAGCGGAGTTTACGGAGTTTTGCCTACTCCGCCCTATGTTGCGAACGCAGAGTTTAGGCAAAACTCCGACTCAGTGGCGGAGCAGAGTTAGCCGGCCCCTCTATCCTCCCTAATTAATTATAATAGAAAAAAGAGGTTTTTACCTGCTGTGGCTGCTTCCTCCTTGCAATGGCCGCTCTCTTTCCTCGTCCTCGCTGTCCTTGTCCATTGGAAATCCCTACGTTGTACGTCTTGCACGTGGTTGTTGTGTTTTTTTCTGATTTCTACTGGTGCCTGGTATGATTATTGACTGGTGTTCACCTGGTATTAAATGAGTTCTTTTTTGCAACCTTCAGCTGCCATCTGACTGGAATTGGCCAACCAGTTGAAGGAAGAGACATTTTTCCACTCGTGAGCCACCATTTAATGTTGCTGTGAAACTGTGTGACCACTACCTTGTTCTGTTTTGCCCTAATGATGTTGCCTTGCTGTTGGTATATCTATTTTTCCCAGCCCGCATGTCTTTCACCACCCACGTAACACTCAGATATGTTTGTCACTCTGGGGTAGGCCATGCCTGTCCAGGTTATAGATCTTGTGCACACAGTCCCTGTATTCTTTGTTGTTTACTCACCATTTTGCATGTTGAAATGCCATGCATGTCGCTGTTTGTGTGTTGTTGCTCTTGCAGACCTGGGGCCTCCTGTTTTCTTAATTATTTTACTACACCTATACTAACTACAAGATAAGAACACTCACTTTTAGCATTAAGTATAAGGCCTGTTATGATATTAATTTCTGGGGTGTGACTTGGAGGAGGATGGAGTAGGATGCAGGCTGTCCTAGCTCCGAAGTGCTGCAGGCTGCTAAGCTTTGATCTGCCTACATTGCAGGTCTGGCTTTGCTCTACTCTGCCTGTGACAACTCTCATGATGTTCCTGACCCCGGCCCCTAGTTGCGGACACCCCTAGACAATAATGAAGCGGAGACAACCTGCTCCGCGCTGGGGAGCGCCTGCCATCTTGTCCTTGAGCCCTACGCTGCAGCGCGCTCTGGGATCGGAGCCTGACTCCTGACAGCAGTTGGTGTATCCAGCAACACACGGGCTGGGGGAGCAGAGCGATTGTTGAAAAAGCCCCCAGCCCAATCCCTGGACTACATTGCAGGCCTGTGAATGTGACTGCCCCAATGGATTGCACACCGTTATAGCCAGGGGTGCGGCCTGGATGTGCGCCCTCAATGCCCCTGTGGCCCCTTCTGAGCCTGCAACCATCTGCCTGAGCCTGGCATACTGGACAATGGGCCATGAGGCATTGGGCATGGCTGCCGTCACTGCTGGGCTCACAGGATCATCGCTGGAAAATCTACAAGTGAGTGCGCATTTCTGCTGCCGAGTACCCTGATACTGGGGTCCCTACTACAGATTGATATAGAATGCATCAGTATCAACTTAGCACTCCTGGGGCCCTTTACACTTGCGCTGCTCTACCCCTTGCTGATGGGGACCCTGCATGAACCAGGAAGGGCTTATTGAGCTACTGGGGCCTAGTGAAATCTCACACTGTGGACTGCCTTTATTGCAACAATCTGCATATGTAAAGGAGACTGTTTAGATCAGCAACATTCCCTCCAACTAGTCTATGAAGGGTGTGCTCTGTTTTGGACTATAGGCAACCACAGGGGGACCACATCCCCGCAACACAGCCATACTGCATGGGCTGCTGTGATTTGGGAACATGTTCAACGAGGACCCCTAGGCCTGGCCTTCTCCCCATGCTGTGTCCTGCTCGCCTCACCTCGTATTGCTGTGGATCCTGTCCTCCTTCTTGTGGTATGCGTCACTAGGCCTCTGCCTCGATCTGCCATACTTTCTGGATCCCCCTGAACACCTAAGATGCCTCTTCGCGCGACCTCTGCTTGACCTGCCTTGTCGGTGGACACTTGCTCAGTAGGAGGACCCTCAGCCTTCCTGTCGCATTCACCAGCTGTTTGGCCTTACAATATTATGCCAAGGGGTAAAATCCTCTAGAGACAGCTCTGTGGTCTGCTTGTGGTCCAAGTCTTCTTCAACGAATATGTCCAACAGAAGGGACCCCTCCTACCAGACCACCGAGCCCTCTGTGATACCACTGACAACTCATGATTACATGACCAATTTCTCAATGACATTAAACAAGAAATTGGATCCTTAAAGGCAGATTGTAAAAACTGTATACAAGACCTGCAAAGAGAGGTCATGGAGGTGGGCACATGTGTTGATGATTTAGAGTGCAAGATAGACTCCTGTACGTAAGACCAAGAAATGCTAATGCACCGAGTTCTTGCACTGGAAGACCAGCAGATTGAGCTCCAAGCTACACTAGAAGATTTCAAAAATGGCAGCCGCATAAATAATATTTGCTGCCAGGGGACCCCCAGGGTGCAGAGGAGGCAGATATTCTGACCTTCATGAGGGACCTGCTACACACTATCCGAGGAAGTGAGGAACCGGCCACTGATTTTTGACCGAGCTCATTGAGTCTCTGCCATGATGGGCAGACCTGATGCCCCCCCTGGACATTGTTTTCATGACAAGGAGGCAATCATGAGAGCATGCCGGAGTAAGGCTGATTTGGTGTTCAGAGGCCATATGCTGCAGATCTTTCAGGACCTCTCGCCAGTGACCCTTAAAAAATGAAGGGACTTCCGGCCCATTACAGGGAAACTCCAGGAGATGAGCATCAAATACCAGTGGACCCACCCTTTTGGCCTGCTCTTGCAGCTTAACAGCAAACAGCATCATGTTCATTTATTAATTGAAGCCAAGCGCCTACTGGGCCTACCGCAGGGATCCCCGGATCCGGGATCCCAACCTGCACACTCGGAGGATGGAGATTGATGGCACCCGACTTGGAACATGGCGGGCAGACAGGGTCGTGATCATTTGGGTAACGTGAAGGCCCTAGGAGAAGCAAAGGAAGACATCATCTCCCACCTACTAAATATAAAGCAGGAATCTTCACAACAGACGGGCCCAAGACACATGAATGTTGCCTAACTGGACTGTGTCAGACCTGTAATTGTTAACTGGAGCACTGTCACATGTTGTTCTCCTTGCCTTTTTTTCCTTTACAGGGCCCGCGGCATGGGAGCCAGACTTTGATGTACTTCTTGCTGTAGTAATTTGGACTGTATAGTTGAAATATTTTGATAGAAGTGTATCATTCTTTCAATTGCTCTTGGTCTCGACCCCCCTTATTGGGGCATTTCTCCTCCTGAGGCGACACCTCTGTGGACTTAGGGGATACTCCGAGGATGGAGAACCTCACCTTGTTGGGCCCAGTTGGCCCTATGTTCTCCCTCGGTTATTAATTTGCTTTCCTTGCTGTATTCCTAGGGTACCTAGGGGAGGTAACTCTGCTAGAAGAGTACTACTTTCACTGGCCCAACTTGTTAATCGCTGCGATACACTTACTATCATGATACTAACGCATTTTCCTTTCCCCTTTCTTTACTGATAATACATGGGAACCCCAACTAAAACGAAGCTCCTTTCCTTAAACGTGATGGGGCTTAATTCCCATAATAAACGCAAACAGGTATGGTGTTATCTTCTCTAGCAAGACCCAGGCATAATTGTCTTGCAGGAGACCCATCTACTCAAGGAAGACTGTCATCGCATGTCCCACCCCAGATACCCATCCCAATATTGGGCACACACTGAGACTAAAACATTGGGAGTGGCCATGCTGTTCCAAAGAGGTTTCCTAAGAACATTGACACGAGTGGTCTGTGACACAGGGGGCATTTTCTGCTGGTGATAATAGGAAAGGGACACACTACCCTGTCTTTCCTTAATCTGTATGCCCCAAACAAAGCACAAGACTCTTTCCTTTGTAGGATTCTTAAGGATTAACTTAGCCTGGCCCGGGGTGACATCATACTGGGAAGTGACTTTAATTTGGTATGAGACCCAGCACTCGACAGGAGCTCTGCCCATTTCTAGGGTGTAGGGGCCATGTCAGCTCAACTCAAGAGGGAACTCACAGAATCAGGTTTAGTAGATGCTTGGTGCTATCTCCACCCTGATGCCCAAGACTACTCTTTTTATTTGGATGCACATCAGTCATATTCTCGCATCAACTATGTATTTGTCACACATTCCCTCCTGCACCATTTGAAAACGGTTCAGATATCTGATATTTCTATTTCTGACTATGCTCACATTGAGCTGATCTGGCCCTCCCAGACAGGTGCTCCATGAGGCCCTCCCTCGGTGGAGAAGCCCACCCCATATACTGCGTGATCTAGTAGACAAAGCTACTATCAATGATGCGATCAAAAAATATTTTGAACTCAATACTTTACCTACCACCTATCCTCACATGTTGTTGGATGGATTTAAGGCAACAATTCAGGGCTTAATTACCTCCATAGCATTAGCACGTTCTCGTGAGGCACGCCTCTTTGAGACTAAGATGACTGATGAAATTAGAGCCCTAGAGAGTACGGATAAGCAGACACCTTCAAAGCGTGCTAGGCGACACCTTGTGCTACTATGAGGACAGATATGAGCACACAGAGTTAAAAAGGCAGAACGTTCACTTTTTTTTTTTTGAAAATCTCTTTATTAAATTTTAAAACACAAAACAAACAAAATCATAATCAATCATTCCTTTACAATAAGAGCAATTATCAGAGAATAAAGCAAAAATGACATCATCTTCAATGACCGAACGTAAAGTCAAATTTTCTTAAGACATGTGTTAAGGCCGTGTTTTTATCGGGGCTTTCGTTGTAACCTTGAGCTCGGGGGAAAGCAGTCCCTTATTCGTCGGCATCTCCGTCAGGGAGAGGCGTCTCTCTAAATGGAGTACACAGCCCACCCCTATGATCGTTCCAGGGTGTCCAAATCTTCGTCCATTTGCCTGGGCAGCCTCTACCTTCATAAACCGCCCTCTCAGCCTGCATGCACCAGTCCATATCAGTCTCCCAGTCAGAACTTTTCAGTGCTATTGCTCCATTCCACGTTCTCGCTATGTTACGCTTGGCAACTACACAACCCAGCGAGATCCACAGACATTCCATCCTAGTTAAATCGGTAGGTTCCCATATATTCAACAAACATAGCCTTGGCGGGGGTTCAATCTCTTTATCGAAGAAAAGGGATAGAATAGAAAAGATCTTCCCCCAATACCTCCGAAGAACATGGCACTCCCACCATTGGTGCAGATAAGTGCCCACCTGCCCGCATCCGCGAGGACATATGGGCGAAGCCAGGCGGCCCATTTTTACCAAAACCGAGCTTGTATAGTAAACTCTATGGAGTACCTTTAGTTGGATAAGTTTAAAGCGAGATCGGATCGCCACTTCGCGGGGCGAGGCCAGCGCCTCCTTCCATTCCTCATCATCGATGTCACCAACATCTGTGCACCATTTAGCACGAAGTTTATCCAAGACTTCAGGTGAATTGTTAAGGATTTTGCGATACGTCAACGAGATAGCCTTTTCTGGAAGGTAGCTATCCAAAAGTCTGTCCTCCAAGGGTGAGGAGGAGGGTAGGTCAGTTCCTTTAGGAAGCGCTTTGGACAAGGCACTCCGCACCTGAAGGTAGCGGAAGGTCTCATTCTGGTGCAGGTGATACCTCCGCTGCAACTCCCCGAATGGCACCACTCCCCCGTCTACCCAGAGATCTCCTAGTTTTGACAACCCAATCAAATCCCATTTATCAAACCCGGGTAGACGCCATAATGACCCCAGTCTTGCCGAATCAAACAGTGGTGTAGCGCGTGTCAACCGCCCCTTCCAACCAAGGGCCGAGTTAGCCGCATGCCATATGGAGATCGTCGTCACAGTTGGCGTGAGTATTGGTTCCAGTTTTCTCCCTCCGTAAAGCGCTCTCAGACATGTGCCTGGCTGCATGTTATATCGATCCATCTGATATGCTGGGTCTGTGACCGGTCGGTGCATCCAGTGATTGAGAACAATCAGTTGGGATGCCCAGTAGTAGGATCTTAGATCTGGTAGCGCGATGCCCCCGTCGTACCAACTCCTCATTAGCTTAGGAAGTGCAATGCGCGGAGACCCAGCACCCCATAATAGAGTACGAACTTCAGATTCTATGGAAGTGAAGTACTGGGGCGGGACCAGATGTGGTGTATTTTGCAGTGCGTACAAGAAACGGGGGAGCGCCATCATTTTAAATAGGGCTGCCCTTCCGAGAAGTGTCAGCGGAAGGGTCTGCCAGTGGCGTACATCCGCCCTAAGGCGTTGCAAGGGCGGCAGCAAATTTAGCTGATAAAAGAGCTCGACGTCCGTTGTTATGTAAATGCCTAAGTATTGGAAGCCCTCGGTCACAATTTTAGCCTCACAGCCCGGTGGGAGTCTGGGAGGGGGGCCACTAAGGACGTAGATCAGGGACTTATCCCAGTTGATGGTATAGCCCGAGTATTTCTGGAATGGAGTGAAAATACGAAGAGCATAGTGAATTGAGGACCGCGGTTTTGCTAAATAAAGCAGGATATCGTCTGCATAGAGTGACACCCTGTCCTCCCACTCCGGCGCCCAATGCAGCCCTCGGAGTGTCGGATCTCCTCTAAGCCAGACCGCTAGAGGCTCGAGCGCCAGAGCGAACTACAGGGGGACAGGGGCACCCCTGCCGTGTACCCCGCCCCAATTCAAAGACCACTGATCTCTTACCATTGACCGCGACTCTCGCCAAGGGTTTGGAGTAGAGAAGGCGCACCCAGGATAGAAAGCGTTTGCCGAACCCATAGCGCTCGAGTGCGGCGAAAAGGAAGGGCCACTCTATCAAATCGAATGCCATTTTGGCATCTAGTGACATTATGATCGAATCTTCTTGTATGGTAGGCGCGCGACCCAGGACCCCCTGTAGGCGACGTATATTTAATGCCGTATTTTTTGTTGGCATGAATCCATTTTGATCTGAATGAATCAGCTTGTGGAGGAGAGGTGAAATCCGAGTGGCTAAGATTTTTGCTAGGATTTTAATCTCGGTGTCCAGGAGGGAGATGGGTCGATATGATGAGCAACAATCCGGTGGTTTGCCCTTCTTGTGGATGACAGCGATGCTAGCCAGTCGCTGCGTAGCTGGAAGGATTCCCTCTCGAGTGCTGGCATTATACATGCGCAGCAGGTAAGGAGAAATGATCGACTTCACACATTTGTATAGCTCAATTGGAAGTCCACTAGGGCCCATGGCCTTTCCAGACTGTAGGGAGGAGATGGCCTTTGCGACCTCCTCCGTTGTTAGCTCGCTGTCTAGGTCTTGGCCCTCCAGTAAACTCAAACTTGGCAAAGGCAAGGTTCTCAGCAGTTCCGCCGCCTCAGCCTGTGTAGCTGTAGACGCAGGGGAATAGACCAGTTTAAAGTGGGAGGCCAAGGCTCCAGCAATATTCGTCCCGTCGCGGTGGCGGGTCCCATGTGTATCTGTGATTTCGGCGATCCATCTGTTCGCCTGGTCTCTTTATCTAACCAGGCCAACAATTTGCTGGCCTTGTCTCCAATATCATATAGTTTATGTTGTGTGGCCTTATGGCTTTTTGAGCCGCATCGTCTGCAATATCTCTATACTCCTTTTGCTTTATGGCTAGTTTATGGGAGTTCTCTTGCGACGGTGTGGAAATTAGATCGTGTTCCAATGCTGCCATCTCTACCTCTATGTGTTCTAATTGTTTTCGCTTTTCTTTCTTGCTCCCTGCCACTGCCGCAACCCCACATCCCCGCACCACTGTCTTATAGGCCTCCCAAAGTACCACATCGGATTGGACCGAACCATCATTCTCGGCAAAGTATTGTGTAGTAGCCTAGTCAATTTGGCGCGTATCTCAGGATTTTTAAGGTACCAAGGACTGAGGACCATATCCCGGTAGTTCGCTGGGGGTGTGCCGCCATAGTGGGCGACAATTGGCGAATGATCGGAGATTCCCCTAGGGAGAAAGGAGTGATTACTGATCCAAGGGAGTCTATCGGAGCCACAAAAGAGGTAATCAATACGAGAGAGGCTGCCATGCACTCCAGAATGAAATGTATATCTCCTCTCAGCGGGATGACAGACACGCCACACATCCACAATGCCTAGGGCCATCAAAAATTCAGACAAGAGCTTCCCATTCGCCTCAGTCGCACGGGGAGGTGAGCGATCCAAAGAGCCATTCAAAGCCGCATTGCAGTCCGCACCCACAATCAGGTCACCCTCGGGCAGTCGCAGTAGGTGCGCTCCCAGCTCCTTCAAAGTGATGGAGTGGAGTTTGGGGGGAATGTATAGGGATGTCACATTGAGGACCCTTCCCTCCCATCGTCCGGAGACAGAAATAAATCGCCCCAGGGGGTCATGCAGCACTTTCTGAATTTGGAAAGGGAAGGTGCCCCGCACTAAAATACCCACTCCCCTAGAGCCTCGTGTGTAGCCAGAGTGCGCAACCAGTCTGTATCCCCATCTATTAAGTGCACAATAGCTGGTCCCTTGGATATGCGTCTCTTGAAGAAGGATCAAATCAGGAGCCTGCCTTTTCAGATACTGCAGGACAATGCTCCTCTTAATTCGATCCCCAAGACCATTGACGTTCCAGGAAATAATTTTAAAGCGGCCCAGTATTGGGCCATCAGGGTCAACTACACTCATACTGGCGGAGATCACAAAGCATTCTTATCCTCTCGTCCCTTAGAAACATCTCCGGTCTCCCCTTAGTCCCCCGAGACAAGAAGCCCCGCTGAGTCCGAAAGAAAACATAATTAGCAGCCCTTATGCACATATTTCTCATCGCCACAATAGGGCCCATCTGAAGTAATGTGTCAACAATAAGGGTGGGCGTAGTTCGCGAAGTAATGCTTCGCGAAGCTACGCAAAGTGCAGTTCGCGCTACGCAAGCTTCGCGTAGCACTACGCGAACTGCGTAGCGCACTGTTCGCAATGATTGCACAGTGCCGGATGCTTGTCCGCACTGTGCAATCATTGAAACGGCAACTTGCACAGTGCGAGCTGTCTTTTACTGCCGCTCGAGTAGATTTTTACTCGAGCGGCAGCTTTCTCAACGCGGACTGGTAGTTTCTCATCGCGAGCGGTCGCAAGCATACGCGACCACTCGCAATGAGAAACCTGACCTCCCGCGTTGAGAATCTCGCCGGAGGTTTATTTTCCACGCTCGCGATCGGCAACTTGATGTTGCTGATCGCGAACGAAGAAAAAGTCTCGCCGGGATGTCATTTTGCTTGCTCGCGGTCGCCAACTTGACGTTGAGGACCGCGAGCAAGCAAAATGACCGCGGCACTACGCTACGCTACGCTACGCGTGTTCGCACTGTGCTACGTGCAATTCGCGTTGTGCGAAGTAGCGCAAACTTCGCAAACTACGCGAGCGTAGCGTAGCACTTCGCCCAGGGTTAGTCAACAACGATCTTCTGGAAAGCATTGCTCAATGAAAGAAGAATGATCAAAAAGAAAAACACATCAAACAATCCCTGAAACACTACCCCCCTCCTTGCCTCCCTGCACCGTGGACTTAGAACTGCCCACCCCCCAAAGTTGCAGAGTGCCTGTAAACCCAAAACAAAACATGCTGTGTGTAGGGGAACGCTACTCAGCCTATACATCTCAAGCCTGCAAAGCGTTAAGTTACTCCCTCTACTCATATTCTGACGATCCGCCCACCTTAAGGAAAAGTGAAACATTATTCACATCTCGACCCCTCCGCTACAGACACCCCTCTCTGTGTCACTTAATGCGTCCCTTCTCACCGTCCCCCCGCCCCCACCGATGACCACGGGAACCGCCACCATTGATACCTGACTAGTTCTCAGGTGATCGCAATATATCTCACCAAATGGCGTCCATTAATGTCACATTGCAGTGTTATATTAGCTCGAGTTAATACTTGCTGGTGCACGATTCTGTTAGTCATTCTCCTACTTCGGGTGAGTTGAGTCTAGTTATCTACTCCGCCTCTCGATGCGGGTCACCCCGTGGCGAAGAGTTCCCCGGTTTGTTGCGTGCACGCCACTGCTCCAACCAGTCCCAGGTGTCGTCCGGAGACGTGAAAAACACCGATTTGGTACCTTCCTGGACTCGGAGCTTTGCCGGGAAAAGCATAGCATATTTCAAGCTATGTTCCCTAAGTGCCCGTTTCACCTCTAGAAAGGACCGGCGCTGAAGTTGAACCCTGTAGGTGAAGTCGGGAAAGAAGGTAATGGTGGAGTTTTCCCATTTGAGTGGTGGGGCAGTTCTGGCCGCTTGCAAGATGGCATCTCGATCTCGAAAGTTAAATATTCTAGCCAGGATAAGACGCGGCGGCGCACCCTGCTTGGTTGGGCCCCCGGGCACTCTGTGGGCGCGTTCCACCGAGAAGAAGCGCGAGAGGGAGCGGGGCTGCAGATGCTTCTGAACCAGGTCCTCGACGAATAGATCCGCTGCCGGTCCCTCCGCTCGTTCCGGAACCCCTAAGATTCGAACATTGTTGCGGCGTGCCCGCCCTTCATAGTCTTCCAGCCTAGATGCCATATCTGATGTTTGCGTTTGGAGGCGCTTAACTGTGAATTCCAGCTCTTTTCGGGACTGCTGGAGGGTAGATATGGAATCTTCGTTGGACTTAACCCTGTCTCCCATGTTTCGCAGATCGGCACGGATAAGCGTCATTTCGGTAGCCACCGTGTCTATTTTGGCCTCCAGCGCCGTTCGGACACCCTGTATCGCTGCCATCACGTCTATTAAGGTCAGCGCCTCCTCTGCAGGTTGGGAGTTTGAGTCGGGGGACCCTTTGTGTCCCTCTGCGCCTTCCGATCTGGTGTGGGCATATTTGGCTAGTCCAGCCGCAGGGGGCGGCTTAGAGCCCTTAGTTGAGGCCATAGTCACAACCAGTCTTTAGCAGTCGAAGCGTAGTCGAGCTTGATCTGCTCTCAGGGGATGACGAGGTCTTGTAATGGGCTTCTAAATGCCTCTGATTCTCACTTAGGCAACCCAAAGCCAAAGTAGCAGCAGCGCAGCGGGGGGAGGGGAAGAGGGCGTCCACCCCGCGTCTCACCTCTGAGCCTCGGATATGCGGGATACTGCCAAAGTTTATGTGTGTATGCCTCCAGCGCAGTCAAGCCTGTACCTCCAGAGCCGGGGCCCGTTACAAGATGGCCGTCCCGTCTCACTTTCAGGGGTAATTACAGCCTCCCTGGGCCCTCAATCGGCTGGCTCCACGGTCAGCTCCGTCGCCTTTGCGCAGCAGCCCGCGCGCCACAGAGAGGTCAAAGCTTCCACCTCGCGATAGCACAGGGCGCAGGGCCGAGCTCCGTCGGGCCGCGTCCTCCGATCACTGCGGCCGAACTCCAATAGATCCCACGCCGTCAGGGGGACTCGCACCAGACGGATCTATGGTGACGCCTCACCCCTATTAGCTGCTCCTCCTGAGCGCCCGGGCCCCGCAGTACATCACGGAGCGCCGCGCGACTCCGCGGCTGATGCTCCCTCCGTGCAGCCGTCCGGGACTCAAGCCGAGCCCCGCCGGACCACGGCCGCCGATCCCCGGCAGTCGAGCCTCAGCCGCTTTCACGCCTCTGGGGGGACTCACAACGGGCGGATCTGTCGGGTAGCTCACCGCTATTCCGTGCTCGCCTCGGCTGCCCAATCTCCACTGTTCGCTACGGAGAACCGCTCGGCGCCACGGCCGATGCTCCCACCTCGCTGCGGTCCAGGATGCACGGCTGATTTCGGGCGGGTCGCGGCCGTTGATTGCAGGTTGCCGGGCGTCGGAAGATGCAGCACCACCAGGGGGTTTTGCTTTTGGCGGTCAGAGCTTTGGTCGGATAATGGTAGCGGATGTTGAGGGAGTTAAACTACAGCGTCTGATGGAGCTTTTCTACATCGCGGCCATCTTGGATGCAGGCAAGCCACGCC